>JAOEHT020614882.1:0-15445 GCA_025448195.2 Parazoanthus atlanticus | reverse complement strand
GTTTCAAAGCGCAAGCAAAGCAGCGAGCGTTGCTTGCGCTTTGAAACTCCAGGGAAACGCTTGCTACGCAGGCTAAAGATATGTGAAAAGGAATCAATAGTAAGTTGAAAGTGCAGCCGAAAGCTGAAGACAAATAATGGCGGTGTGTGGTGAATTATGGAAATTCCTGTCGGTTGAAAACTTTCTCCTTTTTCTGTTGTTCGTGCTGATGCTTTACTATCTGATGGAGTTCTACCAGTTCAGGGGAATGCCTCCCGGTCCGAGACTTTACACCATTCCGTTCTTTGGCAATTTCTTGAGCTTCGACTCAAATGGTCGTGGTAAAACCCTTCGCGAGAATACCCAGAGGTGAGAGGAAAATATTTTTTCATTTACCCACTGTTTACACGAGCCCGGGTTTGCTGTAGCAACATACGCATGCCAAACTTTGCAAGTTATATATGATTGGCTGTGCTTTGCATTGAACAAACTTATTTATAGTTTTGAACCGACGTTGCCGTTGTATGGCAGTGAAGATGTTGTGCAAACTCTCTTAAATATCTCGGCCTTTTAATTGATCCTAACCTGTCTTGGAAACCTTATATCCTTGAGTTATCCAAGAAAATAGCTAAGTCTGCGGACTCAGATACTATGTGCCTACTGATGTTCTTGTGTCAGTATATTATGCATTTTAAAATACATAGTTTTATCATATACGGTATTGAAGTATGGGGCCTTACATACCCTTCTCATCTAAAACCAATTTGTACCCTCCAAAAGAAAGCTGTCAGAATATTAACTTTTTTTGAACCACGTTCGAATTCTCACAGCGAACCATTATATTCCTGAGAATAATAAAATTACCTGATTTGACAGAAATCCGCATTTTAAAATTTGTATATCTGTGGGATGAAAAAACGATTGCCTTCATGTTTCTGTGATTACTATGATTCGTTAAGCGAGATACATAGCATTCACACAAGGCAGGCTCATATTAAAGAATAATATTTACATCAACTCGTTTAACTCTGATCAGTATGAGAAACGATCTATTCGTTACACCGGAGCCATTTTATGGCATGCCATCACTCGCTTGCTCTTTTTAGTGAGAAACTAAAACATATTAAAATTAACAGCTATACTCAAGCTCCGTTTAATATCAGCCTCTATCTGCACTATATTAACTTTAATATGTACAAATCTTCTGTCATCTGATCTCTGTAATCCCTCAGAACACCAAAGATGTGTGTGCGGGGTATCCTCTAGATTAGTCACTGCTACTAGGATTTCCTGTACTCGTCTGCTTGGTTCAGCTATGACGAATATTACTTTTCAATGTGTGTAATCAATATGACGAGTACAAATAAATAAAAATTGAACTTAAACTTGCAATCAGCTCGTGGAAGCAAGTCTGACAGCTTACACTTTTTTTGACATCCCTTTTGGATTGCTATGTGCCGTTCAAGATGAAAAAGTGCCAAACGAACACTCGAACTTCTTTTTTTAGCAACTTTCTTGGGCATTAGAACACAAACACAAGTTACAGTTACTACATATTAGAACACCCAAAAGGGACAAAGCGAGAACGAGACACGAGATCCCATGCAAGGCGCAGCCCTATATTAAGAGAAAAACTTAGTACATTAAATAAATAAATAGGTACACCCTTTTTATAAGAACCAGTTTTGGCTGAGGCTGAACTGTTCTTAATTTTTGGCGACTTGAGCCTCAAATTCTTCTTAAATTGTTCTTATTTCCAGATTATTCCACACACTGGATTAAATGTAGAAAACAATACATTGTACTGCGCCCGAGTGTGGCTGCAAATTTACTCTTCCCTTTCGTCGACAATTTTGAAAACATTTTTAAAGAAAAACACTGAAAAACCCCCCGTGTTATGGAGCACAGATGCTATTTCGCCCCCCTCCCCTTTCTAGAATTGTGGGTTCGGCCCGCCTTTTCCGAAATTTCTGGATCCGCCCCTGTAAATAACAACTTAAAATTAAGATTTCACAATTGTTCTGTATTTAATACGACACAAGTTGGAAATACTAATGACGCTACTGTTCAAATATGATCTTCCAACAGGTCAATATTGCATACAGCACCATTTCTCAACAGCATATACAGTATATGCTCAGCCTATGATTCTCCTTTAAACTTAAAGCCTCTTGACACTTACAGCTAATTACAACAGACGCCTTGAGGCAAGCTGCAAGCGCTGATTCTTGCTGAGAATTTAGCGCGTTTGATCAGTACATGTCTACAGCATTTTTAGTATAACTAGAATCAGTCAGCCGCAAGGTTTGAAAGAAAGAGCTAAGTTATGTGTTTAATACATCTGATAAGCTTAGACAAAGGTTGCTCAAGTTTGCTCCCAGCACAAAATATTACTCAAAATATCCAAAAGTTGATACAAACTTGCCAAGCATAATCTTAAGGGGCCTAGTAGTTGGAGCTATTGCTGTATAAAGGCTTAGTTAACTTAACAGAACGCAACATAATTCTATTTTGCCTTTTGCAACCACAATATGTTTTTGGATTTAAGCATTCTTGAGCATTTAACAGGGAAAAAATAAAGTACACTTTTTTTTAATTAAGAACAAACTTTTAAGTTTTATTAAAATAAGAACATTGAGGCTCAAATCGCCTGAAAAATAAGAACAAAATAAGAACAAACTGAGGCTGAGAAAAAATTTCATTCAAAATTTGTATGAGTTTAATATAAGAACAAGAAGAAAAAACACAGCCAATAAGAACAAAATAAGAACATTTTGAGCCTGAAATTGTCAAAAATGTAAGAATATTGAGCCTGAGCAAAATTTTACTGGTTCTTAATAAAAAAAAGTGTACTTACATAACTTAGGTTCCAAAGTTATACTTATACGAAACTGTTTAGCATGTGCCAGATATTACGCTGTATTTATTCATAATTGGATGAATTACCGTCCATTTGACACGATAAACTAAAACTTTGACACGGTAACTAATTCCAAATGATACTGACCAAATATATTTTGATTGTTATGTTATAAGGCGTGAGAAGTAGTGGCCGATAATGCACTGCAATATTATGTCCGTTGTGTTTGGGTTGTCCTAATGCCGAGAACGATTAACAACAATAATTGAGCATAAAACTATTTCTTAGAAACCAGCTTGCCCTAGACTATCTTGCGCAACAATAACCGTTAAATGTTTTTTGTCGCCCGTGCCATTTCTAGAACTAAGCTGCTAAGAAGGCCTATTCCGCCACCAGCCAATCACCACCTTACTTGACTCACCAGTTAAAGTAACTTTCACTGTTCCACTAGTGCCAGCCCCTTCTGGTTGCCGGTTTTAATGGTCAAGGAATATGTGCTCTTGTAAGTCACCATTGATAAAGCCTAAAAAGCAAGTGAAACGGATAAGATAAGTTATAGGAAATTATCCCTCTTACCTTAATCATTGATAAGTTGTCTAGAGGGGGATTAAGAGCTCTTTTCCGAGACAAACAATCCAGTTACCAGCAGCTCTTCGATAAAGTCGATTTGCCCACTTTGTTGACGGCTACAAAGCACAAAGTTACCTTATTATAGGAAATTAACGCTTGTGTTAATTAAGGTTTTTGAAATTCACGTGACTTAAATTAACGCGAATTGAAGAGGATGAAGGAAATTAACGCGAAAAGGAGGTAAAATTTCAAAATGAAGAAAATTAACGCGATTAACGCAACACAGTTAGTGGTGACAACAAAAACATGTTCTATTAAACACTAAATTTAAAAAATCTTAACACAACAAATCTATACATGCAAAGCCAAATTGGTGATTTCTTGAGAACTTTCATTTCTTCCCAAATGTAGGGGTTAAGAGAAGAAATCTGGCCACTTCGAGTATTATTCACAGGATCCAGAATTAGGGTTATATTAATAGAAATTAAGGTCGCGGTAATTAGCACGCCACTAAATTAAAGTCGCGGAAATTAACGCTCGTAAAAATTCACGCGACTTAAAAAATTCGCGTTAATTTCATGGAGCGTTATTTTCCTATAAGGTAAGCACAACTTATGCCCAAAGACAACATGCAACTTTTTTGAGGTTAAAAACATATTTATTAGTTCACGACAATCTGATTTTTTATTTCCCAGCTTTAATAGTGTAAAGTACGGCAAGCATTCACAAAGATATTTAGGCCCAAAGTTGTTGGGTAAGTTTCCAGCAGGGAAAGATCCATAGTTTTAAGACCTCCGTACGCATGCGCGACCTGAGTGCTTTTCTGGATGGATGTATAGTGGCTGCCATCTATGCTATACGTAGCTGCTATTAACTTGTATATAGTTTTATAATATTAGATATTCATAACCTATTTATATTTTTTATGTTAGATGTAGCATATATATTTTTATAATACTCTTTTAAAAGTGTCCCCTATTAATGGAGATTTTCCATTATGAATTTGACAAGTAAATAAAGTTGTGTATATTATCATTATTCTTTTAATTCAAGGAATTACAGGTATTTAAAAGAGTTTTAACATTTTCACGTGTTAATATTAACTTAGGTGACATTTTAGAACTTATTTATGCATATGGGAGATGAAATATTAAGATAAACAAAAAAAACAGCCACTCTGCTCGAAACGGAATACATTTTCTCCCAGCGCCGCTAATATAGTCCGGGTGTTGCGATATTTATTATTTTTTCCAGCAGTGGTTCTTCGTATTTATTTATTTACAAATTTGCCAGCATCATGTAAATAGACAATAGGACAAGGTGTCCTCTACCTAACCCCCAATAGAAACAATGATAATGAATCCTAACCCATCCCCCAGTACCAAAATAGGTTTAAGAATTACATTCAGAACAAAAAATATACATCAGAATGCAGATAAACAAATGCTAATAACAAAAAGCAGTATCGTAATTACAGTGTCAGCATGAGCACAGTTAATTTGGCGGCATTTCGGGCAGACAATTTTGTAACATCTTATGTTGTCTGCATCGAACACTTTGTACAAACTGGAAAAGTAAAATTTCTTTAACTGGTTTTTAAAACTAAAGACAGTTGCACAGTTTTTAACAATATCAGATAGCTTTCGTGCCGCCATAGAAACCATAGCGGATAGGCCTTCTGTTTACACTTGGAACGATTTTTCCGACACACATTTTATGCCGCTTCGAGTGTGAGATGCAACAATTTCGAAAGTGATATTTAAATATCGGTTACGTTTTTTTGCCGCGAACAACCTGCCCCTATTTACACAACGAAGTCCTATCCGGTATGGTGTAAGCGAGGCCTTGCTTAAATACGTTTCAGGTTCTAGGCACCAGCTTTGAACAAGTGAGCACGCAAGAGTTGGCTTTGAAACAAGCTTTCATTCGATTTTTTTCATCTCCGGCGCCATCTTGGATTCTGCGGTATAATGATGTTGGACCTTGGTATTATTCTAAAGATTAAAACTTTATTTATTTATTTTATTTATTTATACCTTGTCCTCATAAACATTTGGTATGAAACAGGGAGTAGTTTGGTTTCCTGTGTTTGCTTTTAGATATAACAAGCAGTTTTTAAAAACTTCCGTGTGAATAAACCTTCCTTGCACAAGCGCAAGGGTACTTGCATATTCTAACAGTTCGTTTCTGGCTTCAGGCGACGGTCATTGTTTATTGCTCTAGTGGACACACTTAATATAATGTAAACTGTTGCTACTGTTGTCACATATATAGCTCAATAATTCACACACTGACTAGGGGAACAGCAGCTGCATGCACGCGTCATGGAAATAAAAAAGTTAGTTGACTAACTGAACTTTCATCCAAAAGTGTTGTATAAAGAGTCAAGTATTAATTGTTAAATGAATTAACTTTGTTGTACTTCTTTGATAAATTGTTTCTATATTTGCTTTTAGGTCGAGCTTGAATAAATGTTACGTTTGCTGCATCCATTGTTCGCAAACGGATTTCTTATGTTATCAGTTCAAACAAACATTTGATTCCGTTCTAAGGCATCCAAATAGTTTGAAATGTACTAAAAAATGAGTTTTTATTTGCTTTTCAATTTTATGTACAGTTGAAAGCTGAAACATTAGCATCCATTTGCCGTGTAGCAAATTATTTGGATCATGCTAAATTGCCGCGATCTTCTTCAAATCGTATTATAATGATTAATGGTCACCTCCAGTGGGCAGGTTGTGTATTATAGACAGAATAAAGGCAAAAAAAGATGGTCATATAACCTCATTGTTTATTCAATAAAATGGAAGGGTGAGAGAAGAACGAGTTCTTCCTAAGTTTAAGCATTTTGGCCAAAATGGAAGGTAAAACTCATTAAAATACATGTGGATGAACACTTCAAACTGTGCAAGATTAAGACAAACGGCAGAATGGAAAATAAAAGTAGTTTGATAATAGACTAAGTGAGATTCTGGATTTTCAGTATTAAAATGTTAAATATTTGTTTTCGTATTCTACTAAACACAACCAAAGACTTCTTGATGTTTTGAGTTCAACCATATTTATTTTTCAAAAATATAAGCAAATAAATTTTTGCCGCGCGTTCTTAACTTCAGCGAACAATGTGATAATATATCTACTCAATTATAATCTAGCTAGTCTACTCTTCTCTGCAAATTGACTGGCGGAGTAGCTTTTGCAAACCTAACTGAGGCATAGAACATTAATTTTGCAAAGCTAACCAGGGACCGCGGAGCATATTTTGGATTGGGGCGGCTAGGGTTCCGGGGGCATGAAATTCAGAGTCTCTGAAATCGCTGGAAATGCCTCTAATTTTAATAATCACCAAAATTATTGGGGCGGCTAGAGCCCTCCAGCTTCCCCTGCTCCTTCTCCGGTCCCTGCTAACGGTTTTCTTCCACCATAATAGATATGTTCAAAAATAATTAACACAATTCATAGTTAGGCAATCTTACCTTTTGTTTTTGAAGCAAGTCGTTGAAGATTGTAAGCTTCTGTAACAGCTGGAGTAAATACACTCAAACACGTCGATATTCCTCTTCCGTTCCAGACAATTTACCTTTTATTTATAGAAAGAAGAATATGTAAATAAGTGATCAAATGAAGAGCCTATACATTTTGCCTTTTAAACAAATACAAGTCAAGAGTGGATTAGTAAGATTGAGATTCGCAACTGCTTCGGATCAATCAAAACGTTCTCCATACATTTCGTTCTAAGTAGCTGGAGACAAAGATATTACTATTGGACTTGCTACATACATACATACATACATACATACATTTTACATACATTCATACATACATACATACATACATACATACATACATACATACATGAGGTTACGAAATTTCATGGCAAATTATTTCAAAAGCAAAATCTTACAGTAGCGCAAGCAAACGAAGCAATTGATACCTTAAAGAGAAGCACGTAATTATCCGTCAACCATTCCGACGCACACTTAACAAGTGAAACGAGCTCGTATCAGAACAGATCACTGTTACGATACAACTAGTCCCAGGAGGGCGTGCATATGAGATGAACGCTATTTGAACTTGACACCCGCTTGAGTGGAGAGCTCAGTGCGCGCCCACCTACAAATATTTATGCACGAAGTAACTTCTGGTGAGTGAGGACTTATGTCCTCATGAAACAGTACGGTAGAGTGAAATATGAAACATTTAATTACTCTGATTCCTCGTTATTATGACATACATACATGGCCATACATAACTACATACATAATTACATACATACATACATACATACATACATAAATGCATACATAGATCCATTAATACTTTGTACATACATCAAAGGTTCACGTAAAGATACCAAGTATTCCAGAAAGATTGGGCAATCCAAGACCCAGCTAAGCACAAATCTGCAACAGGAAAATGTAGATAAAAACAGGAAGTTTTTCTCTGTATTGCACCCTCGGGTTATGTTTTTGAATAACCTAAATATATTCTGTTAGGTTAATAATAATAATTGACCTTGCTGTTACGTTTTACTGCAAGTTCAGTTTAAACTGTTAGTAAATTGGCTTCTATTTTATACTATATTTAAAAATGTTTCTACAAAATATCTTGTTTTTAAAAAATGTTTGCACCAATTCTGGTAATGAGAATTTATTTCTATATCTATTTCCTATTATTTTGCAAGCTAGTTTGACTTTGGTTCAACGAAAATGCCAAAACATGACAGATTGACTATCAATTACCAAGTCTCTTTAAATGGCCGAAAAAGAAGATAAACCTGTCCAAGACGGAAATCTGTTAGAAAAGATTCAGTAACCTTGACATTACCACTTTACAAACACAGATGTTAACATCCAAAATTTAGCAACAATAATCAATACTTAACAACATTCAACATTAGTTAGCACATCATAGACATCAAGATTTGATGCCGAAAGATAATATAAATTTGTTTTTCAAATTATCTGATAACCCAGGAAAACAGCGCAAACACCTTTACTTTAACAGGAAACCACAAAGTGATATCTTTTAATAGATTTGGAACGTAAACAGGAAGACCAATTCTACCGCGCATGAAGTACTGTTCTTTCTACCAGAACAAAAACACAATCTTAAGATATTTGGAACAATGCCTGCCTACAAGAGGCCGCCAGCCAAAGTGGTGCTTTAACGCATATTAAGGCATTTTAGAAATGGATTTCTATGCATGTATTCTATCTATACACCCAATCTCAGTTATGATTTCAATGTCAACCCTTTTGCCCGCAAATTATATTCTAGACACATACCTCAGATGTTTAAGTGTCTTTTGTTCTTGCTTGTTCCAGTGGAACAAGTACTTCCTCTTACAAACTGTTGGTGTAGTTGGTGGCTTCACAACTTAAATCAAAGTAATCGTTTCTTTTCATTCTTCTAAGGAAGTTGATTTGAAGTAGAGGAGGAGGACTAAGCCGATTTCAATTTCAACGAAACAAACATCATAGTAGCAAGGTATGAGCTAATAAGAAGTTCGTACAGCCATTGATGGAACGCATTAAGAGATTTGTGTTTCCTATTGGTACAGACAAACCAGAAAAGTGTTAAACTAGTAATATTGGTAGTCGAGTAATACCTATTTTCAAAACGAGTTCTTTTCCATCTAAGTGGGTTTACATTTTTCTATTTCAAAATTTAGTTTTATATTTTCCAAACTCATAAAACGCAATGAGTTTGATCAAATGAAATAAATTCTGACGTGATCATTGTTTTTGGATCCTTTACAAACTAATTGAAAACTGACACTGGACTCGTGTACATGTAGACGTGGTCTCGAACTGCGGATCTAAGCAAGTCTTTTTTAACAAGATTCGCACCTTTTTATTGCCTTCGAATCGTTTCTGGCTAAAACGCTGATTAACATTCAGTTGCCTGACCAACCGAGGAAAGAGAGTTTTTATAAACACTAAAAACGCGAAGATGGAATTTAGCGAAGGGGTCGCTTTACCGAACAAAAAGTATTTCAGTTGCTGTTCAGGTTGAAATCGAATCAAGTGTTTTTGTTTCATGTCAATGAGAGGCAAATGGTACTCACGAGAACAACCTGGCGCGCGTCAATTCTTTAATGAACAATTATTTCAGCTGATTAGCAAACTGGATGCACAAGAGAGCGCCTGCAACTGGTTTTACATATACGAGAGTATATAAAAACTGGCTTGCTGTTTGCAGGAGTTGATATTTAGCATTTGCCCTGAAGTTATGGACATTGAAACTTTGTGTAATTCATGAGACAATACGGTTCCTTTAAATCTAAACTATGTTAGAAAGTTTGTACAGGTGGTAATAATAAATTTTTGTTGTCCTAAGTTTAACATGAAGCGAAAAAAATTTTTTTTGCCATGCTTGCTGAATGATCTTTAGAATATTTTACTGCTTAGAAGTACTTCAAAGTCGAACTCCCAACTCTCCCACCAAATCACTGATCTTGATTTCTATCTAAATAATTTATTATATATATTTTCTGATTCAGCTGTGCAAAGCCCAAGGTGCATAAAAGTATTGAGCATCCAAAAGTATTGTGTTAAAGATTCAAGCTTTAATTGTTAAATCAATTAACTTTGTTGTACTCCTTTGATAAATGGTTTCTTTATTTGCGAACGTTTCATTCAAATCGATTAAAATCACACAAAGTTATAGACAGTTATAAAGCTTATCAAAACATGTCTGTATTTTCGGTCGAGCTTGAATAAATGTTACGTTTGCTGTAGCCCTTGTTCGGTACGGATTTCTTATGTTATTAGTTTGAACAAACAATTGATTTCCAAGGCAAACATCTAAATAGTTTGAAATGTAGTTTTTATTAGCTTTTCAGCCTTATGTACAGTTAGAAGCTAAAAAATTAGCATCCATTTGCCGTGTAGCAAAATTATTTGGATTGTATTTGGTTGATTGTATTTGATCATCATACTAAATTGCCGCGATTCTCTTCAAATCGTATTATAATGATTAATAGTCACCTTCAGTTGGCAGATTGTGTATTATACACAGAACAAAAACAAAACTGAACAAAAACAAAAAAGTATAGTATAGAACCTCATTGTATGTTCAATAAAATGGAAGGGAGAGAGAAGAATGAATTCTTCCTAAGTTTGATCATTTTGGCCAACTAAAAATGGAAACTAAAAACTCACTAAAACACATGATTGTGAAGGAACACTTCAAAATGGACAAATAAAAGTAGGTTTGATAATAGACTAAAGAAAGATTCTGGATTCTCAGTATTAAAATCTTAAACATTTGTTTTCGTGTTTTACTAAACATAACCAAAGACTTTTTGAAGTATTGAGTTCAGCCATATTTATTTTTCAAAAATAAAAGCAAATAAATTTTTGACGCGAGTTCTTCAACGAACAATTTTATATATCTACTCAATTATGATCTAGCTAGTCTACTCTTCTCTGCAAATTAACTGGCGGAGTAGCTTTTGCAAGCCTCACTGAGGTATAGAACATTTGCAAAGCTGACGGTTTTCTTCCACCATAATAGATATGTTCAAAAAAATTAACACAATTCATAGCAAGGCAATCTTACCTTTTGTTTTTGAAGCAAGTCGTTGAAGATTGTAAGTTTCGGTAACAGCTGGAGTAAAAAACACTCAAACACGTCGATAATCCTCTTCCGTTCCAGACAATTTACCTTTTATTTATGGAAAGAAGAATCTGTAAATTAGTGATCAAATGAAGAGCCTAATTTATGTCTCCTAAACAAATACAAGTCAAGAGTGGATTAGTGGCTATTAGGAAGATTAAGATTCGCAACTGCTTATGATCAATTAAAACAACAAAACTGGAGACAAAGATATTAGTATTGGACTTGCTACATACATACATACCTAGATACATACATACATACATACATACATACATACATACATACGTACATACATACATGTATACATGTATACATAGATCCATTAATTCTTTGTACATACATCAAAGGGTTAACGTAAAGATACCAAGTATTCCAGAAAGATTGTGGAATCCAAGACTTAGCTAGCCACAAATCTGCAACAGGAAAATGTAGATAAAAACAGAAAGTTTATCTCTGTATTGCACCCTCTCAGTCTGGTTACATTTTTGATCAACCAAAATATATTCTTTTAGGTTAATAATAATAATAATTGACCTCGCTGTCACGTTTTACTGCAAGTTCAGTTTAAACTGTTATTAAATTGGCCTCTATTTATACTATATTTAAAAATGTTTTTACAAAATATCTTGTTTAAAATGTTTGCACCAATTCTGGTCATGAGAATTTATTTCTTGCTTTACCGTAACAGTACTAGTTCAGTTGTGATACACGCCAGTTGTGATACCACGCGACAGGTGGTATCAGACATTTTTGTCTATAGAGTTTTGCTCTCAGATGTTTCTTGTTAATCTCGATTTTGTAAACCTTTTAACTGAAAAAAGTTTTACACTGTGCAATATATGTTTGTTTTGGAGATTCAATATTTTCAGGAGTTCATTGTTAGATGTGTAGACCTAGTAATATACTAGTGAACCAACCTGGTTGCGTGTAGTTATGTTCTGTAAAAAAATACGGCGGAACTGCAACCTTTCCCCTTTGGAACAAGCTCGAGATTGGTACGCTCGTTTAGTTTATCCATTTGTTTGCAGGCTAGTTTGACTTTGGTTCAACGAAAATGCCAAAACATGACAGATAGACTATCAATTACCAACGATCATATATGGACATAAACTTAAATAAACGAAAAAGACGAGAAACCTGTCCAAGAAGGAAATCTGTTAAAAAAAGATTCAGTAACCTTAACATTACCACTTTACAAATAGAGATGTTAATATTCAAAATTTAGCAACAATAATCAATACTTAACAATATTCAACATTAATTGGCACATCAGAGACATCAAGAGTTGATGCCGAAATATATTATAAATTTGCTTTAGTTCAAATTATCTGATGACCCAGGAAAACAGGGCACGCGCCTTTACTTTAACAGGAAACCCCAAAGTGTTATCTTTTAATAGATTTGGAACGGGAACAGTGGTATGTAAACAGGAAGACCAATTCTACCCCGCATGAAGTACTGTTCTTTCTACCAGAACAAAAACACACAATCTTAAGACATTTGGAACAATGCCTGCCTACAAGAGGCCGCCAGCCAAAGTGGTGCTTTAACGCATATTAAGGCATTTTAGAAATATATTTCTATGCATGTATTCTATCTTTACACCCAATCTCAGTTATGATTTCAAGGCCAACCCTTTTGCTCGCAAATTATATTCTAGACACATACTTCAGATGTTTACGTGTCTTTTGTTCTTGCTTGTTCCAGTGGAACAAGTACTTCCTCTTACACATGAAAACACAAACTGTTGGTGCAGTTGGTGGCTTCACAACTTAAATCAAAGCAATCGTTTCTTTTCATTCTTCCGAGGAAGTTTCATTTGAAGCGGAGGAGGAGGACTAAGCCGATTTCAATTTCAACGAAACAAACATCATAGTAGCAAGGTATGAGCTAATATTTGTAATAAGAAGTTCGTACAGCCGCTGATGGAACGCATTAAGAGATTTGTGTTTCCTATTGGTACAAACAAAACAGAAAAGTGTTAAACTAGTAACATTGGTAGTCAAGCAATACCTATTTTTAAAACGAGTTCTTTTCCATCTAAGCTGTTTACATTTGTCGATTTCAAAATTATTTTTTTTATCTTCCAAACTCGTTTGATCAAATGAATAAATTCTGACGTGATCATTATTTTTGGATCCTTTACAAACGAATTGAAAACTGGCACTAGACTCGTGTACTGTAGATGTAGTCTTGAACTGCGGTTATAAACAATTAGTTTAATCGTTTTTGTCTAAAACACCAATTAACAATTAGTTGCCTGACCAACCGAGGAAAAGAGTTTATTCGAAACAATAAAAAACCAAAGAGGGAATTTAGCGAAGGGATCGTCTTACCGAACGAAAAGTATTTCAGTTAATCTTCAGGCTGAAATCGATTTGAGTGCTTTTGGTTCATGTCAGTGAGAGGCAAAGGGCACTCACGACAACAACCTGACGTCAATTCTTTAATGAACAATTATTTCAGTTGATCCGTTCACTGGATGCACAAGAAGCGCCTACAACTGGTTTTACATATACGAGAGTATATAAAAAAATGTCTCGCTGTTTACAGAAATATACCAGATTTTGCATTTACCCTGAAGTTATGGACATTGAAAATTCGTGTAATTCATGACACAACACGATTCCTTTACATCTAAACTATGTTTGAAAATTTGTACAGGCTGGTAACGAATAATTTTTGTTGTCCAAAGTTTAACATGAAGCAAAAAAATAATTTATTTTGCCATGCTTGCTGAATGATCTTTAGAATATTTCACTGCTTAGAAGTACTTGAAAGTCGAATTTCCAACTTTCCCACCAAATCACTGATCTTGATTTCTATCTAAATAATTTATAATTTATATTTTCTGATTCAGCTGTGCAAAGCCCAAGGTGCATAAAATTGACAAAAGGACACAAGGTCCCCAACCAGTTTTTAGCTTCTGATACTCACCCACAATAAATTAGGAAACTTCATAATAACGTTAAAAATTGACACACCCCCCACACACACCTCCAATAAACTCATTTAATAGTAAATACTGAATGCTGATTCGCCCATCAACACATCAAATGTACGTGATGCACCCCTACACACACCTCCAATAAACTCATTTAATAGTAAATACTGAATGCTGATTCGCCCATCAACACGTCAAACTTACGTGACACAACCCCACACAAACCTCCAATAAACTCATTTAATAGTAAATACTGAATGCTGATTCGCCTATCAACACGTCAAACTTACGTGATTGACACGTATTAATAAATACCCTTAACCTGCTAAATGATTAACACGGCCCACACATTTATAATTATTTGCTCTTGCTTACAAATACCTTACCAATAATGGTCGACAACTGACTAGTCGCCGTTATTATCAAAAATTAACGACGGAATTTCAACTCCTTGCATGAAGTTTCGCCGTGTGGACTTTGCCGTGTAGATTGCTCATTAAGTCTAACGCGTAAGTTTCTACAGAATACCAGGCTCAATATCAGGCTTGTGTTGGGGTTGTACGTTCAAGATATTAACGTAGCGCTTGCATTCAGTTAGCTTCAGACAATCTGCCGTTTTGCCGTTATAAAACCACCATCTGCAGAATATCCACGCTTCTGTTGCTAGTACATGCTCAGGTTATGTGGCGTTGATTTTCTGCTCTGATTCCAACTCAGATCACTTGACATACGTGGTTTTCCCTTTTCCTTTTCTGCTTAAAATGTTCTCAACTATCCATTCTTGCAAATTATTAAGAGGCAGCACCGTGAATGCTAAGGTCTACTGTACATTTTCGCTTTGCAAATTCTCTTTCAAACGATTTGATTCACGAGCTGCAGGTTCAGTGCTTTTGCTGTTTTTACAGTTTTTACTCTCGCCTCTATGCGTCCGGTTCATCAGAACAAGGACCTAAAATCTTGCGAGGTTAGCATCATTGACGTCATGTTTCCGTTTAGCGGCTTCTAAAAAAAACCTACCATAAATGTATTGGTAGTTAGAGTTGAATAAAATACCATTAATAGCTATCACCAAGTGTTCTATATACATGCAAAGTTCCAAGTCAATTGACAATAAATTGGCTCAATCAAAATGTGGGTGCTTTTAATGTAAACAAGATCTACCATCAAGAAATCGAAGTCACGCAAGATGTTTGTTTACGTAGTATTGTGTGTTCGATTAATTGGATTTCGGAACAGGCCTAGGATACATTCGGGAACATTTATAAATACACTCACAAAGCAGTAAACAACATAACGATTATCCGAATTACGAATTAGGATGATATTAAAACTTTCAGCTTTGTCAGTTTGTATAATTTGAAAGAAGCATGCTGCTTGATTTAATTTATGAAATTATGTTATTATAATTAATTATTATTATTATTGTTCTAGATGCTTGTATTAACCGCTAGCTGGAAACAACTCAT
>JAOEHT020614773.1:0-15445 GCA_025448195.2 Parazoanthus atlanticus | reverse complement strand
CGGGATATAATATCTTAAAGGCTTCATAAAATTTAAAATAGTAAGAATGAACGTCATACAACGTATTAACCGGAACATGCTTTATAAATATTTGGTCTCACTTACGCCATGAGATAGTCTTAATAAAAAAGAAGTTGAAGAGAGACAACTTCAAACAAGTTCCATAGATACGGACGAAAAACGATCAGTTGTTCAAATAATTTAATGTATAGAAGAAGTATTAGATTTTAAATGTCCGCCTCCAATCTGCTTAACAGTTTAACCCGCTTTGCAAGTCGTAAATAAAACTAAATGAAATCCATCAATGTTCTTTTTTCTCAACGACTTAAAGAAATTAACATAAACATAATTAGATTGATCTGGCAACATCTGTTTTACGTGAATATTTTTTTTGCAAAACAAACAAGATGAACGAGCCTTATTTTAAAATGCGATAAACTTAGTAATGGATAGTTTGTAATGAGTAGTTTATAAGAAATAGAAATACTTTATAAATACGAAGTATGTGCCTTCGAGTTTGTAACGTACCCACTGCGTTCCAAAAAAAGTCCTTTCAAAATTCATTTATAAATAGATACAGTTCTCGACATCTGCCTATAAAATATAAGTATTTTGTTGAACGGAAGCAAATATGTAGTTTTATTGTAAATGCATAAAGTTTACTTCAGGTTAAATGGCATGGTTTGTTCAGTATTCGAATTATTGTCAGGAGAATTATAATTGTTTATGGCTATGCTATACCTGCTTTGCTGCCCGGACCAATCGTGTTTGCGCATTTACCATTTCAATGTTGCTGATCAACAAATATGGTTTTTGATTTTCATTTAACCATAGTTTGCAGGATGTACCTTTCTAAATAAAATCTAATCAGAAAACCGAGGATTAATTTCGCTGGCACATTTCATTGTTGTTTGGTCAGATGGGTGTTTTTTTGTGCTTTTTGGAACTCCTATGAATACCTCCTTCCTTCATAACACGACAACAGCAGAGATTTATTAACACGTCTGCATAACATTTGCAAGAAAGAATACATCCACAGCCTGAAAACTAGGGTCCATAAACACGAGAAAAAAAAGGCTTAACAGCAGGTAGGAAATACATTTCTGAACAAAAACAAAAGTGAAATAACCATGAATCAATTCTAGAAGCGAAACGATATTACTGCAATGAAACTTAATAACAGAAACAGAACTAATACTTTTTAGGTTCCAAAAGGGATTACCTATCCTTTCCAGTAAATTTGCGAAGAATTCAGTTAAGGATAGACGTTTTATTAGATTACGGAAAGAAACACATGATTAAGTGGATAAGTCAATATAATGTTTAGAATGACATAACAGTCTTTTTGCCTTAGAGCAACAGCAGGCATCTTAATTTAATAATATTTTTCGTGCCATTCAACATTTCTTAGTCAAACATCTCAAAAAGTAAAAAGCAAAATTTCATCATTTTTTTAAAGCGCAAACAAGCAGTGGCTCGAAGCAATCATACTGTCTCCGTATCATCTCATGCAAACATGTATGCATAATTTTGTAGGTGTGCAGAGAACTGAAAGCATACCTTCCAACTCAAATGGCCACTATATACGGTCGCCATTCGTATGTAGGTGCACATATACATTATAAAATGTAGTTACATGGATGTATGGTATATTTTATTAGTTTCAGAGCCATAAAGTACCTGGATTCAAAGGCGGAATAAAAGTGACAACAGACATGTTTTTAAATATCATATCAAAACACATGTGTTACATAACAGTTTTCCTGGCGTGCTACTCTTTTTCTTTCATCATTTACTTCTCTGGTTTGTAGAAATCGATGACTTGTTAAATAATAAACAGAACATTTCATTGCCGCTTGGAGATGCGAATTTTATCTTTTCGCGGTATGCTTATGTATTATCCTTCATTCTTGGTCGTTTGAAAGCGAGTCGGTTGGGGCTAATCCGAGTTTATATTTTTACCCACATTTTTACAAACCGATTTGGGCTGTTCTTTTGAGTTTACGTATGCAAGGTCCACATCAAAGTTTAGACCGAAAGTACATTTTAGGAACGCGATATAACTTATTCCTTGGTGACGAACTCTTATTTTAACTGAATTTTTCCCAACCTCGTAAATTGAATTTTAATTTTTTAACAACCGAGATATTATATTAAGTCCTTT
The DNA here is from genome assembly GCA_025448195.2 of Parazoanthus atlanticus. Taxonomy (NCBI): domain Eukaryota; kingdom Metazoa; phylum Cnidaria; class Anthozoa; order Zoantharia; family Parazoanthidae; genus Parazoanthus; species Parazoanthus atlanticus. The sequence continues at coordinate 13,281 of JAOEHT020614773.1, read as the reverse complement.
CTTCCTTTAACTGTTTTACATTATGCCTCAAGCTGTCTTCTGCAACATCAGTTGTCAATTTCTTTTGACTAACAACTAAAATGACTTCCAGCACCTCTTTTCTTGTTCAATTAATGATTGTACCTAAACTCCCGGTGGGCATCCTTCGTACAGCATTTGGACACAAAGTTCTAGAATCGATGGTTTGTTAAATAATAAACAGATTATTACAGCGCCGCTTGGAGATGTGAACTTTATCTTCTCGCTCTATGCTCTCTGTATGGTCCTCTATTCTCGGTTGTTTGGAAGTGAGTTGGGGCTAACCCGAGTTGAAATTTTAACCCATAATTGGTTAAATTCCTTACAGACAGACTGTCCTTTTGAGTTTAAATATATAAGAAAGGTCCACAGCAAAGTTTAGAAAGTACTTTCTAGGAGCGCGATATTATTGACATATTCCTTGAGTGACGAACTTTTAATTTACATGTAACTGAATTTGATTCAACCACAACCGAGACCAGTCCTTTCGTCCTTTAACTCTTTTATTCCATGCCACAAGCTGTTTTCTGCAACATCAGTTGTCAATTTCTTTCGAATAGCAACAGTTTTAGCCGATTTCCAGTACATCTATCCGTGTTCAGTTAGTCATTGTACAGTGGAACCCTGCCTTACGGCCACCTCGTTATTACGGCCACATTTTCTTGGCCCGGCGAAATGCCCATACATTTTCTTATATGAAAACCCCGTTAATGCGGTCACCTCGTTAATACGGCCAACGGCCACAGTCTGAAATCCCAACATGTAGATTCCTTTGTGATTCACCTCGTTAATATGGCCACTCAAACCAAAGTGTGTATTCTATAGGAAGGTCAGACAAGCCGAAGTGCCAAACGAAAATAAATTTTCACAAACAATAACAATTAATATATTCTTTTCTAATTGGAAGTGTCTGTTACATGTCATGTTGTTGTCTTTTAAAACAGCTATTTCCTTTACAAATTCAGATAATACGACCAGCTATGAAATTTGATCCTACCCCGTTAATACGGCCACCCCGTTAATACAGTCAAATTCTTATGGCCCGTTGGTGACCGTATTAACGGGGTTCCACTGTACTTGGCTATTGAAGGAAACTCCCCGTGGGTATCCTTCATACGGAATTTGGTGGGAATCCAACTCGCGTGCGCAGGTTATGGCGGGAAAAGAGAGCTGAATACAACCCATTTTACACAGTCAACTTTGATTGGCTGTATTTCTTGTGATAAATACGCGTATTACGTTCGTACGACATATATGTATAATATTTATTGGTTGTTAACATGTACATGTACAAACAGTTAGCTTGCACCGAACTGATTGACAGAATTTGTTGAACTACTGGTCAACCGCTATATTCTAAGAAGAATCTCGGTTATTCTAAAAAGAAATTTTGAAATAATTGCTACAGTGGTTCAAAGTGTTGACCGTAAAGTATAAACTGTTAACTGTTATATACTAGCTGCCCCCTCTTTTCCAAGTTGATGGACTTGGCTTTTGCAAATGGATTAAATCTTCATGCAGTTTGCATTTCCATTCGATTAAGGCTCTTTATTGAAACAGCATTGAGGTTATCGTTGACTCACACTCAAGGTGATATTATCTTGATCTCTTGTGCCGCAAGAAACATTTGCAGACTCACATCGTGCGGTGCGATCAGGAAAACAAGTCAACTTTCGTCTTTGAACAATATCGCGAATGTTGTTAGCCGGCCAGTGAATTACACAATAGAAAAATTACGATGAAACGGTCGAAAAATTGCTGTTTTATCGTTTAGATCCAATTTAACAGGGCAAAGACTATTACAAGGAAGGAAGGAGAATATATATATATGAAACTCAATGCAAAGTGTTTCAAATGAATTGAAACTGGATTCGCAGCAGTTGTGGCCTCGAGTAGCTATTTTTTGCGATAAGCACACGAGTTGAAATGAAGGGCTGCACTTGTTAAAATTCATTAATAAACTACTCAAACATGACAGAAAAGCGCAATGCATGACACTATTCGAACAATAGGAATTCAGTTTTAGGAGAGGACAGAGAGAAAATTATATTTGTTCTCAGTATTTTTCATTTTTTAATTCCGTTCACTTTGTAACTGAATTGAAGTTTATAATAATTTCGTTGTTCGTTTGGAAACGAATAAGAGCTAGTTTGAGAATGTAGTAAATGAAACGTTTCAGTGTTCAACATAAACATTGACCATCTTCACATCTACATGGTTTTCTTCTCTTTTACCTCGAGTTAGAGTTTGAAACATATTTTCCCAGGTGAATTCAGTTTCCTATTTTCAACAGAACGTCCTCCCCCCAATACCTGGAAATAATCCGAAAACTTGAGTTTTATTATTTGCGTTTTAATTTCAAAGTGCAGTCTGGAACAATTTCGACATTTTGGTGTTTTTATAGTTCGACTGTTTGAAATCAAACTGCCAAACTTTAAGAATGTACTCAGCCGAGTCTAAGTAACGAGCAATTTTTATTCTTTTCATGTAGTAGAAAAGGAAGGAACTGCTATTGTACTACATGTAAATATACCAGTTATTACAGTTCTTTGTGACTTTTAAGTCACTTAAAAGCGTGAACTGCTACTATGGGACCTTTGGGTTTAAGAACCTTTAAAATGTTGCTTACATGGAACTGCATTTTGGATTTTGAAAGAAAACAAGATGGCGCTGTGTTCATGAGTCTTGTAAAAGCTAAATTTCAAAATTTCATTTTTTCAGTTACAGTGGCTTAGATATAACATAGCATTACCAAACACATGCATTTGGATATTAGAAACTTTCAAATACATCAGCAGTATACCTAGCTAGTCTAATCCCATCCCTAGCTATAGCCTTAACCATTATGAAGCAATGAGTCAAAAGTCACGCTAAACATTGTGGGTCCAAAACCCAACCTTAACCAGGCCCTAAACTTTATAAACCCTAAACTTAACCCTACTGTTAAACCTAACCCTAACCCTAATCCTAACCTTAACCCTAACCTCCATCGACTCACTGATCCATAACTCATGACGTGTCGACTCATTTGACTGGTCATAAAACAACGGTCAACAAAAGTAAAACAGACGTCCGTTAAATGTTGGGGAAAGTCTTTGATGTACTCTGTTTCGCAATGCAATAACTGAACATTTGAAAACAAAATTAAGGACACTTTAACATGAGCATTTGACGTTGAAATCCTCCAAAGAATTAAGAACGTACAACCTCAGAGAGTATACTGTAAAGATTTTGCTGTAGTTTTGTGTAACCCATTGATTTACTGACAAAACAATGTGATGAATCCTAAACAGCATTTTGTGATGGAAAGACATTTGTAAGATTGAACGACCACAAATATCGGAACGAGTTTTTAGTATAATTATACAGTTCCTTGTTTGCATGCAGCCGCTCTTCCTTCTCCTCATAACCAGGAAATTGCAGTCGAAACTTTAAACTCAGTTTATGATTTGTGTTTTGCAACAGTTTAAGCACAATTTTGCCATTTTGATATTTTAATAGTTTGACTGTTTGAAAGCCATTTAAATCCGGACGGACCAACAATGTGATTTCTAATTTCAACATCTCTATCAATTGTTCAAGGAAAATGGAAAGGTTTATGTCGATAAATTTTTATCATGCAGCCACAACACATTTTCTTCTTTCTTGTGTCAATAGTAAAATCATTCACAAAAGCACCAAAGCTTGGAGCATATTACAGTGTCGATAACACTGTGAAAGAAACCACTTTATAGAAAGGGCTTTACATGTGGCAAGTATGAAAAGGCTTTTATCAAATAACTATTCCGTTAAAATTTTATAACAGTATATTTTTGTTTCAAAACATGTAAAGCCTTTTCGATGTTGTTTATAAATCTTTTCACCTGTATTTACATATTTTCAAAGTATAAAACAAGAAAACAAATAACAATTTCTTGCATGATCAAAGCCCCGTTGTTTATAAAATTCCGGACTCGACGAACCACTATTAAAATACAAAAATTTAGAGTTTGTTTTGTTGTTTGTTCGCTTACGTTCTGTTGTTCCTTTGCAAAAGCACATGATTAGAATCGAGGAATAAGCTATTAATTACAATGTCTGGTTCGACCCCGGCGACAAGAGTTTACCGTGAAAATTAGAAAGATATTCAGAAATAGTTTAGTTGTCAGTTGTCTATAGCTGTAACTGTGTTTTTTTTTACTCTGTGATGTATTATTTGAAAGCCGAAAAGTTGTTTGAGCAAAGGCTGGCCGAACTTGAAATTGATATAAATTTTAAGTGATGCACTTTACGCCACATACCTTCGAAACCAAATAATCTCGATTGCGGCTTTCCAACTTAAAATAAATATTTTGGCCTCTTATTAAAAAATGAATTTCAAAACAAATTAATCGAGAAAGATGGTTTTATGTCGAAAATGTTGGTGTCACTTTGTTTTCTTGCAGTTGGCATTGCTTCAAAATTCAACGCGTTTGGTGAAAATAGTCGCGATATCACAAAAAAATCAATTTGACAGCTGGTTGGAAGGCTAATCGGACGGCCGGCATTTTTAAAAGTTGAATCAAAGATAAAAAATAAACCCACATCTAAGGTTTGCCGAGATAACAATAATTTGATAAGTAATGTATGTCGTTTTGTTGCCTATTAAGCTCAGACAGGGATTTTCCTTCCAGACAGGTTGATTACATAGACTCCCCTCGAAGCTTTGAAAGTCTTTCCGCGAAGTGTGTTACCAAAGCCAACAGGAAATTCCCCACAAATATGCTAAATCCCTTCACTGACTCCGCGGTAAAGTAATGATAAAACTTGTTTGCCTAAATAATAATTTAATAACAAAGCCAAGAAGTTAATTTTGTTTCGAGAACTGTGTTTATTTTAATCCTCCTGTAAGAAACTATACAAATCATACAAGAAAAATATCAAAAAAATCTTGACGTAACATAGCATAAAATGTTATATATATTAATATAACATCACCATTTTAATTTGAAAAATGCAAGTATAAATCATTTTTAGCCTGATAGCTTCATAAAGTGGATTTACAACCGCATCTTTTGATAGTTCCGGCGCTCGACAACATAAACATTCAACTTCTAAACTGCCTTTGTCCGCCTTTTAACTCTTCCAACCAATACAAAATTTAAACCATAAAGTATTTGCTGATTCTAGAAGTTGCTTTGTTATCAACTATTAAAAAATATATTCTAGATCTGGATATATATAGATTTTACGACTACGCAAGGAAGAGCATCAATTTAATCTTCAAAACATTTTTCATTTATTTAGTTTGTTGACAGCGATCACATTCACTGTCACAGATTGTTTACACACCCTTTATGGCTCTTTTCAGTTTAAGCACTTTAGGAAAGTCAGGACACAAGTAAATAACTAGTATTAGTAAAATATTGCTTTCTCAAAACAACATTTTTTCTACCAAATTTAACTTAGAATCGTAACTGGGAATGTTTCTTCCTAAATGAATATTAACCGAACGATTTCAGTGATACAAGGTTCTCCTAAGTTGGAATACATGCTTCCTATTGCTTTCCGTTTCAATTAGATATCCTTTTTGCTTACGGTATACATGGCCCCTGCTGGGAAGGCAGGAAAAAGTTGACTTAATAACTTATTTATTCTAAGCTATCTTAATTTTCAGACAGGATGAACAGCTAAACCTCCATACGTCTTGCGGATCTAGGGTCTCGTGGTGAAATAGGTAAGAAGTAGAATTGATTTAGGTGAACAAGACCGATAGAAAGTTAGTTTTTAAAATATGATGATTTGGTTTTGCAAAGCTAGCAGATACAATATTTTCATGGCCGTGTATGTCACTGCTGGCTGGAAATTTGTCTAGCGTGGCTTTCTGTTCACTACTCGTCATTCGAGGCAACAGCCATCGCTACAAAAGGAAAAGGCTTCAAAATGTTTGATTTATCTTTTTACTATTATCACAGATGAGTCAAAATAACACTGAAGATTTTTCATCGTGTGCTATTGTGATTTTCCGAAGAAAATCTGAAGAAAATCCATAAAAACACACGCCGAAAATGTCTCAGCGCAGCACGACATTTTATTTGAAGTTTAGTGGATATATTAAGAAACCAAAATGAAATCGTACTATTTTGAACTCTTATATGAGCGCGTTTTCAGCAAGAACCAATACTCGTTTGTTTTGTAGAACTGGAATCTTAGAGTCACTATATTTATTAAGTGAGATACCACTCTAACGTGTACAAACTCATTTCAAATGTACAGATTTTTGACACCAACAGCAGTTTGTATTTGTAAACTTCCAACTTGTGCTAGAAAGCCAAAACTGTGTAGATTTGCAACTTTACAACTTTACAGGGACGGACTGGCATAATTTATGTTTAATCGCAGTTTTTCAATGAAACATTTTAAATGGGCCACTGAACTTCTTTTTGCTCAAATTATAAATGTTTTTGTCTGTACTTGGTATTGCTTGACCACAACATTATTCTTTTAAAGCATAAATACTAAGATAGAAAGATAGGAATTGCTATTACAATTCGCGTGCTTTCATATACCACAAACTATATTGCTGTTTGTTTGACAGTTAGTTCAATTCTGGTAATAAATTATAAACGGAAGTTTCTTTCTAAACTAGATTCTTTCGTCTGTTTTTGACAGATCACCCGAGTGGCTCATGTCAAATTATCTGTTTTGTACAAACAAGAGCGGAAACAATCGCCACTTCTATCTACGCCAGCAACGTAAACAGAAGGCAGGGCCGTACCAGCTTGGTGAAGAAGTTTGATTTCTGTGAAGCACCATGGCTGAGTTTCACCCGAGTATAACGGTTCCTCTCTGTTTTGTGGCCGTAATTACCGTGCTGGCCAATGCGGCTGTCTGTTTTCTGGTGTACCGGAGAAAGTCAATGCGAACCTATACTAATGGATTTGTGGTATCTCTTGCGATATCGGACATGATAACGGGCCTAGCCCTGTTACTACAGTACAGTGTCCGCTTGGACCATTATGGATTGAATGTCGTTACCAATATAATTTTTGCTGTGATGCTTTTTGGAGGGATCGCCAATCTCTGCGGCGTGACACTTGATCGTTACCTAGCGATAACCAGACCACTACACTACACAGCCTTCATGTCCAGGAATTTCTGGAAACTTCTTGTGGGCTGTTGGGTAAGTGCGCTGATCGTGTCTGTGTTGCCACTGTGTTGGAAGGGGAATATCAACCTTCTCGTTCACAAGATCTACGTTATTGCGACCCTGTTCTTGTGTATAATATTGCCGTACGTGCTCATCCTGGTCGGACAGTTTGCGATCTGTCAGCAAATCCGAAGATGCATTCGTGTGGAGCGCAAACTGACATACCCGTCCATTTATAGCATTTGGAATAAATCGGAGGATGGACTGACACCGCAGGCCACCAGGCGAAAGAGTAGCGGACGGGATAATGTCCGATTGTCCTCAGAAGCTAAAGTGGCCAGGGTAATTGTAATTGTGGCTTCTTTGTTTGTCATCAGCTGGTTCCCAATTCTCTATTTTTCGTTCTGCTTCACAATTGGTAAGAAGGAATATATTCCCCAGCTCCTGGTCAGTATTTCGCCATTCACTCTCGCCTTAAGCTCGTTAGCAAACCCTTTCTTGTACTCGTTTATGAAACCCGACTTCAGAGAACAGATTTGTAAAATCTTGCGGCGATCTAGCAGACGAGGGAGTTGTCTCCCTCTTCGGTCTTATTCCGACACGGAATCGCGGACTGAAAAAGAGACAACTCTTTGAAAAGTTGAATATTATTCTTACAGTCTAAGCCAGCTTCCTTGGGAAGACTTGATCAGTTACTAAAGAATGCTGTGCATATAGTGTGTTATTCTATGCCCATATTAAATTTACTCTGTCGATGGTCAAGTTTATTGAGTAAAATTTCTTTTTAAGGACATCTTTAATATCAAGGTCATCTTTTAGCTTAAAAAGTCATCGTATTTAATATGTACATTAGTCTTTTTTATATTCATGTTTGAGACAGTTTTAACCAATTATGAAGTCTATGAGGTGTTGTTCTATTCTTGCATGTTTACAATGATTATTTGTCTGTCGATTTACATGCGAAATGTGAACAATGAGGAACTGAACAATTCACCGAGTGGCAGTGTTTAAAGACAATTAATGAAGGTAAATTTTTCGAACTCAGTTACAACCCTAAACCAAAATTGCAGGTCTTTGTTAACTATTAAGGGTGATGTTTGGCAGCATAACCGTAATAAGATGCACACATGAACATAGTCTGAGTTTCAGACTTGCTTGAAGCAAAGAAAGAGGGATTTTGGAACTTGAGCTAAGGAAATTGTATACTGTATAGGATAATGTAGAATGCATACTGTATATGATAATGTGTACTGTATAGGATAATGTTTACTGTGTAGGATAATGTATACTGTATTCTTTAAGATATAGTATACTGTATAGAATGTGTACTGTATAGGATAATGCATACTGTATAGAATAATGTAAACTGTATAGGATAAAGTATACTGTAACAGTATAGGATAATGTAAACTATATAGGATAATATATACTATATGACGTAAACAACCGTTTCAAAAATCGTTGACATCTACTGACTCTAAATTCTTTATCTAATTTCAACGCAGTGTCTTTCGAAAATGTGTTTAGAGCCGTCAAGCTATGGTTGGAGTCAATGTTTCGATCTGCATTTTATGAATTTATGATCTGAGTAATTTTCCAAGGCAGAAGTAGGTACAAAAGCTATCAAACTCAAACAATAGGAAATGAAAAAGGCCTTTTACGCATATGTGACGTCGTTGTGACGCCATATGACGTCATGAGCTAACCAAAGATGCATCACTTTGTTTAGTTAATGAAGTTCTTTTTACCCTCCAAATTTCATTTCATTACCTTTAACAATTTCTGAGGGATAAATAGGGTTAAATAAAGTCTGAAGTCTGGAAATTAGAACAAAAATGGGCGAATCTCATCAAGATTAATCATGAAAACTCAGCTGAACCGGGACACTGGGCTGGCGAAAGGAATGACAATAGGGCCTCTGGCCTTAAGAAATATGTCTGGGAATATGTTATGGGATCGTGGAATAGTTTTTCATATTGTAACCATTTGAAGAGACTTATTACAATTTGCGTCAGTGTGTTATTACAAATTGCGTAGGCTTGTTGGTACTACGAAATGCCACATTTTTTATTACATTTTTTTGCGTTGACTTCAATTATAACAAAATGTTGCAACCGCTATTACGAAATGCGTTAGTTATTACTAAATGCTCAAGTGTTATAAAATGCCGGCTGCAGTACAGTGACTGACTCCAGTCAAGTCGAGTGTCTTTCTCAAATTTTCAAGAATCCTAAAAAGGTTTCTAAAAACTTTTTACAAACTTACAGTGAAACAATCGTGTTGTGTCTATATAATAAACACCTTTACTTTTAGAAAAACAACTTTCATGAGCGCACTATACTGAGGCTCAAAATGTTCCAAATTTAAAAACAAATAATTAACAATTATCGTCTTAGGTTCGTGTTCTTTTGATGTATTATCATACTTTACTTTCTTCTTTTTATAGACTGAAACAAAACCAATTTTAAGATAAGTTTGCTATAAAATGAAAGAGATTGCAATTCAGCCTTAATTGTCTAAACTGAACTAGTTAGTTCTTATAAACAAAAAAGCGGGTGTTGGGCTTCCTGAAACAACTTTGCGATTCATTCAAGAGATTGTACAGGATTTGAACGTATAAATGTAATATGTATATACAAAGGAGTTTGACCGCACCAAATATGACCGAAATTGGTTTTGGAGCAATCATATATGCGATTACCATCATATACTGTTAACTAGAGCGGGGGTTTGGTAAACTGAGAAATCGATAAAGTAGATAATGATTATCATCATGGAATTTCAAACGATTGTATTTGAGCAAAAATGTAGAACACCCTAATTTTTTAAATGAGTTTTAAGAAATTAAAAAGGGTTACGTTAATATACCAAAGGAAATACTTAAAGAAATAAAACAACATAAATTTAAAACTTTGTAAATAGTGTAAAAAGAACATTAGATATAATGATATTAGCACTCTGTATAAATAAAATCAAGAAATTACCACTGGTATGTAATCAATTAACTTGAGTCTAAGGACCGGTTACTATTTATGGGGGAAAGGGGGGGGGGGGGCAACTTTATATAAGGGGGTCACCATATTCTGAACCCCACTGATCAAACTTCAGCTGTACAAAGAAGAGAATAGTTCTCAGTATGCTTCAAATGCCATTCTCGACCACCTGACTTTTCAAAACTATCTGAAGAGTTTAGCCCAATATAATCTCTCGCACCTCCACCATGCCAAATCATTTTGTCCTCTGCACAATTGTCCTGTTTAAGTTTTTCATCTCACAGCTTGTTTTATATCCTCACTATACTCTAAGCGACTCGAGGAACCAAGCGGACAAAGCATGAGGGGAAACAGTAATCACGATACTTTAAGCAAATAAGAAAAATGACACAACAAAAATCTTCAGAAAGTGCACATGTCGAAAAATCGTCAATCAAGCTTAAAGACCTGCAAAAAGCAAAGGTGTAAACACACAAATCTTTCTCATCCTGCTTTTCTTCATCAACTGTGAACTGTCAACTGTGTAGTTGTTAGGTCGAAAAGAGTTACAAGTTGCTTACTTTAGCGTTAACAGGGAGATCTCGAGGCGCAATCTTGGAAAGTTTACCAGCCTCTCTAGCTACAACATGCGCATGCGCAGTTGTTATTCCGACATGTCCAAGTCAGACGTGGTATAAGTAGCTTCATGTTTATCAATATAAGCGCTGAGCAGACATGTATCAGAAGACTTAACTGAATATAAAAATTAAAACTGACAAGCCATAGAGACACATTAAAAAAGATTATAACATCACGAAGATTAACATTTGAATCAAATGCGGATTCAACGAAAAACTGATTAAAATACGATTTAAAAAAATAAGGACGAAGATTGTTTCGACAAAAAATTAAGAATTTTGCATCTAGAATAATACTATATAATAGGATTGCTTTGATGAATCGACCAGAACTCGAGGCAGGTGCAGAGGTTTGCTTGTTTGGTCCTTCTGTTTACCGATTCCTTATTAAAAAATAATTGTCAAAAAATTGTGGTATACTCTGGACGATACATGTTTTAATTAAAACTGAATTAGAAGCAGTTTTCTTTTGGCGCTTTATCTACAAACATCTGCTGTAAAAGAGATTTGTTTTATATTTTCTTGTTAAGCTTTGGGGCTTCTCTTGTAGGCCCGATAAGACTTATTTCTTTATTAAAGAAGCTTGAAACAACGTTCGTGTTTAGTTCCCAACGTACTTTGCGACCTCGCGTCCGACAACGCCTGTAGCAAAAGAAGCTGAGAACTGACAGAGATTTCTATTTTTATACCGTGAACAAAGATTTTGTGAACTGCACAACTCTATGATTACTCTGTGTTACTACGTCCGAACAAAAGCGGTTAAGTACCCCTATTTTAATGGGCCTATGCATGTCCTAAATTTCTGGATATTTGTACGATAGTTCCGACCAGGTTTGTTTTAAAAAGTTGGCTTTTGTAAAGATTCTGAGCTTTGCCTGTTTATAACATAAAATTTATCACCTAAAACCTCCGACGAGGTATGTCCGTCATAGGTTGGCTTTCTTTATTGTTTGTGAAGGACATACATGGAACATGAAAATTGTCAGTACCTAGTCCCCCTTCGCATGGTTTAAACGGTCGCATTTGTGCTGTGTCAAATTCCATTTAAATGAATTCGTCAGAAATAACACTCGAACTCGACTGTTGATTCAAACATTGAATTTAAGTTCCACACTTGTACCATGCTGTGCCTCACTCAATTCGTTAATTAATGGAACTGCTGTACTTTGGTCAGTGGCAAGTCCGTGAAGTAAAGCCAACAGTCAATACGTTTGTTATTACAGAAGCGAAACGAAGGCTTTTGATTCATTTAGATGTTTTCGATTCTTGAACAGACGTGCTTATCGTGTTTAAAAATATTCTCACTTATGCTGTTACAAGTAAAAGTAGAAAATACTAGTTTACAAAGGAAGAAAAAGTATTATTGTAAAAAACTATATATGTATACATAAATGACTCATCAGGAAAACGTAAGTAAAATCATTTGTAAATAAACAGGTTTTCAAAGTAGTTTTGAAAGCATCGACTGATCAGTCTCTATGTAATTATGCAAGTGGTAGACTGTTCCGAAGAGCAGGTCTAGCAACACTAAAAACATATCCGAAATACTTTGTCTACAAGCGCGGTTTCTGCAGAAGGTTCTTGTTTGAAGATCTTAATCCAGGAGGTCTTCAGGAGCTTAATTAGCTCGCGGATATACTGGGGGGAAATATCATCGAGGGCTCTGAAAACCATGAGCAGGATTTTGAACCGTATACGAGCTTCCACATGAAGCCAGTAGAGGCATCCCAAAACAATAGTCATGTGTTCTCCACATTTCGTTCTAATTATAGACAAGTTCTGTGTCCTCTGTAATTTGTTTATGGACACCTGACTGTATACTATACAAGTTTCGGACACCTACAATTTTCAGACAGTTTTATTTTCGGACACTAAAATCATCAGAAATCCTTTACAAGAAATGTATGCCAAAATGCTTATTGCATGGTTACTCTTTTTTTATTATTGGAAATGGCGCTATGTTATTATTAAGAAAAAAGAAAGGGTTTTCTCATTTGCCATTTGTCGTGGTTTTACAGTAAGCTTCATATCTGAGGGTTTGCCAAAAAATTATTAGACAGGAGGAGAGCCATGATTATTAAGAGGAAGATTTTGGCCTCTATTTTATCCTGGTGTTCAAGTCAATTCAAGTCCCTGGGCTATTTCCAGGGCAGGCTGATGCTTAATTTTCAATTAAAATCATCTTAACCCGCAAAATAGCTTACTTCAAATTGTTTAAAAATACGGTGTGTGGGACCTTTGGACAGAGCCGAAAAACATCAAGGACGCTGTTTTGTAATTCACTTGCGTATTGACAAAGATGCATCATAGTTTTAAAATGTCTTTGATTTTTTGCTATTGTCCCAAAATTTGACAAGTCAGGGATCAATTTTCATATAATAACTGAGGAAAATTGAGGAAAATGTTACGTTTTTCTCCTGATCAAAAGATCACTTTTCCCAAAGTAGAAGGGCCGGCCGCCTTCTTCAAATTCTTCTGACATTTGATTTCTTTTTTTTACTAAGTGGAGGTTAGCCTTCTCTCAGGTGGTATTTTTCTAGCTCTT
>JAOEHT020614665.1:0-15455 GCA_025448195.2 Parazoanthus atlanticus | reverse complement strand
CCATCATTGAGTTGTTACTGGTACAACAGGAGAGAAGGTGAGGGAGGTCCACCTGCACTGTGGGGTGGGGGGAGAGGTTGGGACTTGTCCTTGTGAAAGACAAGTGTCAGTTGAACCATCCTCTTCATCGAGTTGTTACTGATACATTGTACAACAGGAGAGAAGGTGAAGAGGGTGGAAATGAACTGTGGCAGTGGGGGGGGGGGGGGGGGGGAAATTGGGATTTGTCCTAGTGAAAGACAAGTGTCATTTGAACCATACCCATCATGGAGTTGTTAAGTACTGATACAACAGGAGAGAAAGCGAGGAGGATCAACTGTACTGTACTGTGGGGTGAGGGGAGGATGTGGGCTGTGTCCTTGTGAAAGACAAGTGTCAGTTGAACCATAACCATCATGGAGTTGTTACTGATACAACAGAAGAAGAGGCCTCGAGGAGGGTCAAACTGTACTGTGGGGTGAGGGGAGGGTGTGGGACTTGTCCTGTTAAAAGACGAGTTTCATTTGACCATCCTCATCATGGAGTTGTTACTGATACAACTGGAGCAAAGGTGAGGAGGGTCTAACAGTACTGTGGGGGTAGGGGTTGGGTCTTGTCCTTGTGAAAGACAAGTGTCAGTTGAACCATCCCCATCATGGAGTTGTTACTGGTACAACAGGAGAAAAGGTGAGGGAGGTCCAACTGTACTGTGGGGTGGGGGGAGAGGTTGGGAGCAGAGGTTGGGACTTGTCCTGGTGAAAGACAAGTGTTAGTTGAACCATCCTCATCATAGAATAGTTACTGGTTCAACAAGAGATACTAACTGACTGTAGGAGGGGTGGGGTTGTTGCAGGACTTTCCTTGGTGAAAAATAATTGCCAGTTGAACCATCCCCATCCTTAAGTCGATCAGAACAGGGGAACTATGTAGGCTGTTGAGGAGAGAGATCTCATTTTGCCTGTACTAACACAACTTAGCAGTCATAAATTTCAAATTTAATGGAGACACTTTTCAACCATTAGAGCTGAGACAGAACCCTTTCTAGGCACTCTTTTAAAATATGATCCCAATTAGCTCATTTTTATCAAGTACATTTTCCTCCTCAGGGTCCGGTTGTTCAAAGAGTGGATAATTTTATCCAGCGGATTAAAATCCCTATCCAGCAGAAATAAATTATGCATTCTTAATTTTGATTGGACAACAAGCAAATTTTATCTGCTGGATAGGGCTTTATCCACTGGATAAAGTTATCCAACCTTTGAACAGCCGGGCCCAGGGCATTATTGTTAATACTTACAGCTTTTTTTTCAGCTTGAAGTGTGGGAGAAAATTGACAAAAAAGCTTTAAGGGCTGACCTACAGGTAATGTCACTTATGATGATCAGTTAGTTTAGATGCAGTAAAATTTATAGAATGGAGTTTCAGAGTTGATGAATTCTGGTATACCAAATTTTATGATTTCTATCCTAGTTTATTATCTGTATGTTATTATGCAAATCTTTGAAGGTGAGCTGCTGCAACTGACTTATTTTCATACTGCCCATGAATAGGACATTTTCATGATGGTATCATATTGATATACTACAACTACCAGAATGCTTTGCAAGCTCACTTTCTTTTATAGGATAATTAGTACCAAAATTGTGTTCTACTATTTGCATGAGGGAATAAAAATTTGTATGAGAAAGAAAATTGGTAGTTGTAGTAAACTGACTCCGGGGCCATCATGCAAACATACTATTAAATGTTTGTTTAAAATTTATCTTTCTAGACTTGACACTTTGATCTATTAACAGAAAGTCCTGGACAAGGGAATCAAAAGTCTTGCTGTTATCTTCATGCATTCCTACATGTAAGTACAGTGTATATATGATGAGTTTCTTGTGTGTGCCAGTGACATGATGGTAGAGTTGTTAGCAGTTCAAACCTTAACCAGACCATTGTGATATAGGTAGGTGTACATGTGTGTGTGTATGTGTGTGTGTGTGTGTGTGTGTGTGTGTACACTGTATGGGGGAGGGGAAGAGGGGTGTGGGCAGGGCCCCAAGTAATATTGTTAGGATTGCTAAGCCTATACAAGAACTTGTCTTTCTCAATACCACGCTATGCACTGAAATGCTTTTATTAGCATTTTATGATCAATGTAGATGTATGTATGACTAAAGACATCTGCAATATTTTTCACTCATTGCACACATCCATTCCCAAGCCCGACCTTCTCGTGTTTTCCTCATTTTATAGACTTGTACATGTATGATGACTGCTTCAAATAATTTCAGCTATGATGAACATGAAAAGGAGGTTGGTGAAATGGCACGTGACATGGGGTTTAAACAAGTTTCACTGTCCTCATCTGTAACAAACATGGCAAAGATGGTACCAAGGGGGTACACAGGTAAGATCATCTCACATCCCTCCCTTCTCCTCTCCCTCAATGGAAATAAACTCAAGGAGGGGGTGGGGACTGGCCATGGGGTACAAGATCCCTAAAGTGGACTATACTGGTGCTCTGCACAAATGGGTAGACACAATTTCCTGCTTAACCTCAAGACTAAAGAAATTTTTCACAGCAATGCAAAAACAGAAAGAACTATTTTTGAAAATTATCAGTCCCCCCAAAGAAGTCGCACTTGCAGCTGCAAAACTTGTGGTTGATTGCGTGAAGAAACAGCAAACACAAGACATAGTTTAATACTCTGTCTTTATAGCTTTATATGCAATTATTGCTGTACATAAGAACTACTTGTAATTACTACCTAAATATATACGTGTCTGAAGGGTACCATTTTTATTGTAGGTATATGAAAGGGGTACAATTTACAGTGTTTGGTGGGTATGTGGCTCTTCAACCCATGTTACCCTGTACCAAACCAGAATTTGATTGAATTTTGATTCCCTCTTCTAGACTATAGTCACACAAGCTTTTTACCTTATCCCAGACTCGATATGCAAAGACTAATACCCTGTCCCAGACTAAATGAACTAGTTGAACTCACTAATAGCCGTTATCTGGCAGTAGCCACCCCTGGGCCTTTCCTATAAAACAACTTTCTCTGAGGAGAAGCAAGAAGTTTTCTTTCATGTATAGGTCTAGGATACTTTATCAGCTTACTGGTGTACAGCTGCTGTAGGATTCTTCCTGTTTGAATGGGTTTTTAGAGATCCCTGACTTAGGCTACTTTTAAGATTGGGAATCGATGTTAAGATTTTTCTCATTACCTTCAAAGCTTAAGACAATGTTCGAGTGTACAGTGTTTGCCTCGAGCTTGCGGTAGCTACTTGTGTACCTCAGTAAGCAGTTAAGCTGTAATTTCGTCATTCCAAAACTCATTTTCTAGCTGTAGACATTTTATTTCAGTTTTGTCATTCGAACTTGTCTCAAAAGAACAAATGTACTTTATATCTTTAGCTTGTGCAGATGGCTATTTGACGCCACGTATAAAGGAGTACGTTAGTGGTTTTGCTTCGGGATTCAAGAATGGATTACAGGTTTGTTTTTGTTCATTTTGCATTTATAACTTTCACAAGCTTGAAAAAAGCTTAAAATGTCCTTGTCCAGAATGTTCCCTCAGCACCGTCGACTGTGATATGAAATCATGACATTACCACCAATTTCTTATTAAAGACGTCGATAGTTGAGTTTTGAACTGGTGAACATAAGATGAGAATGATATTGCGATATGGTGTGATGTGTTGTGTTGTCATAAGAAGTGGTTTGATTGGATGTGTGCTGATGAGTAAGATGAAATTTACAGTATGGGATATAATTTGACATGCACGGTGTTGTAAAATGTGATTGGAAGAGCTTGGGCGATGGCAGCCAGAGCCTTGTGAGTTGCGGGACTGAAACGTGTTCTAGTTACACACTGCAATTGAACTTGCGCGTAGCCGTAAGGTTGTGGAAGTTGGAAGATCTTTCTACTTTCCTACAACTCCCCTTAAACTTGCAATTTTCCTTGCAAATTAGCAAGATGCAGTGTTGCGAGAACAATTGCGTTATGTAGCTAGTAGGGCCTTACCGGTAATTTGTTAAAACAATTTTTGAGTGGAATACTCTGACGGACTTCCTAAAACGTATTACTGTCTTTCTTGGATATCACCTGGATTGTATTCCGGTGAGCATTTTTACAAGATATATTTGAGAATGCGTGACAGTGTACGTGGTTGTGCGTGGGAGCATGTGTGACCGTCATTGTACAACAGACCATAACGGCCTACTCTAGTCTGTCTACTAACCTTCCTGTTTTGTGTGGTTTTGGCAGGATCTCAAAGTACAGTTCATGCAGTCTAACGGTGGACTAACTCCAGTTGAAAAGTGAGTTTAACATGTAGTGATCTTGTTAAATGGGAAGAGAAGGGGGAGGGAGTTCTCAAGGGCTTAAAATTTTCGAAACTGCTTTACCAAGACTGCGTATTTTCCTTCAAGAAGATTGAAACAAACCCCACAATGGCTGCATTGTCTTTCCCAACCAGTAAAGAAAGTCTTTTGTATTATATTGTATTGTATTGTACTGTATTTTGAAGGCTTTGAAGAATAGATAGCTGCTGCTGTACCTCTTTTCCCAGGGAAATATTTTTATTGCCTTAAAAACACTGAATTATGTGTATTTTGTGATATATTTTCACAGGTTCTTTGGATCAAGAGCAATTCTGTCAGGACCTGCTGGTGGTGTGGTGTGTTCCAACTCTGATATCATTCAGTAATTAATCAATAAAGGCCGACTCGGACGACACAATTATCACATGCGTCATGATGTATACGACATAAAATCGTATCGTGTAAAACATCTTTACAACAGATACACGCAGCACATGGCCACTTCTTTGCATCTCACTAGATACCAATAGTATCTATTGTTTTATTCCTCGTTCTACAAAGACTTCCGACAAGGTGGACCAAAGTGGCCCTATATTCTGTAACGGCACTCAAAACTTATCGTAGGATTATCAAATATGTTTCAAAATCCTAAAAAATTTGCAGAGAATGACTTTAAGTTTGCTCTGTATGTCAATGTGCATGTGACATTGGTATCGTTTAAATCAACATCAACTTTAACACTAATTGCATTTAAATCTTAAACGTTTTGTGTCCTATGCAAAATGAAAATTAAGATACGTTATAGAATGTAGAACTATTCCTTTTGTCTGCTTATATTATTTGATATTAACGTTCTGCAACTGCAAAATAGTATTGACTGAATCCTTGAATTAGATGTGTTTTCTGTCTGCACAGGTTGGCTTTGCAAGAACAACATATGAGCGTGAAACTACTCAACCTGTCATTGGGTTCGACATGGGGGGTAAGTTACTGGTGTATTACGTACCGTTTATGGATTCACAACTGAATAAGGTTTTTGATTTTGTCTTTTCTTTGTTTTCACTCAAAGTTGTAGTGTTACCGGAGTGTCGGTCAAAAAACTTAACTGAGTAAACGTAGAAGATAAGCCTGAATATAATTAATAGAGCGAAATGGTTATGAAACTCGGCCAGTTTCTTTGTTATAGGTTTTTGTTCTCTATCTCTTTTGTTCTTTGGCCTTGGTGGTGCACAAAACACAAAAGGTATTGAAATGCATATGAGCAACTAACCAGTAAATTAAGATATTTTAAGATATGCACGGTTTCTTCATTGTCATATAGGCACATCGACTGACGTCTCTCGATTTGCTGGTGATTATGAACATGTGTTCGAAACGACCACGGCCGGAGTTACTATTCAGGCACCACAGGTAGTAAAATCCTGATGTATACGTACAGTTGATGACCATTAACAGTTTGACCTAACTGAAAATCACAAATCCGTGCAGTCAACTTAAGTTTTGACCTGTTAGGAACTTGTTAGGACTTGCTATGTGTTGCCAAACGGGCTCGGTATTATTTTTGCAAAGCAATCAAATGAGGGAAATTAAAGCCTTGGCCCTTGTCCGTGCAAGTCAACATAAGTTTGTAACTTGCGGTCAACCTCCGCTTGGTTTGGCCACCGACTTGCATGGACTTACGCTGACTTGTATGGACTTACGCCGACTTGCATGGACTTGCGCTGAGTTGCATCGACTAACGCAAACTTGCCTGGACTTGCGCTGACTTGTATGGACTTGCGCTGACTTGTATGGACTTGCGCTGACTTGTATGGGCTTACGCTGACCTGTATGGGCTTACGCCGACTTGCATGGACTTGCGTTGAGTTGTATGCACTAACGCAAACTTGCCTGGACTTGCGCTGACCTCTATGGACTTGCGCTAACTTGTATGGACTTGCGCTGACTTGTATGGACTTGCGCTGACTTGTATGGACTTGCACCGACTTGTATGGACTTGCGCAGACTCTTATGGACTTGCGCTGACTTGTATGAACTTGCGCAGACTTGTATGGACTTGCGCTGACTTGTATGGACTTACGCTGACTTACTTCGACTTACGCTGACTTGTACGGACTTGCATTGACTTGTACGGACTTACGTTGACTTGTACGGACTTGCATTGACTTGTACGGACTTGCATTGATTTTTACGGACTTACGTTGACTTCCATGGACTTGCGCTGACTTGTACGGAATTGCGCTGACTTGTACGTACTTGCATTGACTTGTACGAACTTGCATTAACTTGTACGGACTTACGTTGACTTGTACGGACTCGCATTGACTTGTATGGACTTGCGCTGACTTGTACGAACTTGCGCTGACTTGTACGGACTTGCATTGACTTGTACGGACTTACGTTGACTTGTATGGACTTGCGCTGGCTTGTATGGACTTGCGCTGACTTGCGCTGACTTGCATGGACTTGTGCTGGCTTGCATGGACTTGCGCTGGCTCGCATGGACTTGCGCTGGCTCGCATGGACTTGCGCTGGCTTGCATGGACTTGCGCTTGCTTGCATGGACTTGCGCTGGCTTGCATGGACTTGCGCTGGCTTGCATGGACTTGCAGCACTTACGTCCACCTGCATGGACTTGGACCTGCTTGCATGGACTAACGTTTAGTGACTTTCGAAGAGTTCAGACTTGGACGCAAGTCGATGCACTTTTCTATGATCTGATTTAACGTGCGAACGAAGCAAGGAGTCCGTTTGATCAAAAAGTGCAAATCCTCGAAAGTTCGGACATAAGTTTTAAGGTCAAAACTGGTGTTCAGAGTTCATTTAAAATACTAAAGTTTGTGTAAAGAGATACAGGATTTAATCATTACAAAGTGTTCCTTATAATTTAGTCTAACGTGAATCCCTCCCCCCTGACAGTTGGACATCAACACAGTGGCAGCAGGAGGGGGCTCTCGACTGTTCTACAGGTCGGGTTTGTACGTTGTTGGACCAGAATCAGTTGGTGCTCATCCAGGCCCAGTCTGCTACCGCAAAGGTTTGTGAGGGAGGGGGAGGGGATGGGTGTACAACCTCGTTCCCAGGGAAACTACCGGTCCCCAAGTGAGCACGTGACACCCCAATTCTTCCCAAACTGGGAACTTTTAAGTTGAAGACAGGTAGAAAGTACCGTGGGAATGAGTTTATCTCCTCACGGCACTATTACATTTGTCCTAGTTCTTTTAGCTTGGCTGCAGAGGTTTAGAATTTCTTCTTTGCAGCGAGTGGTCTCTCTCCCTTCCGGGCTAGAGTTCTTTTAAGGGGACGCGTAACTTTTTATTGAAGTTTCCACGTAGTTACGTCACAATTTGCCGGTATCTCGGTTATAATTTTAAGAATCAACGTTTGAATCATAGGGACGTGGTGGTACTGTAGTTGTTAGAGATTCACAATTTGGGGAGATAGTTAAGAGGCAAAAAATTGTTGGGGAAGTTGTTAATTTTAAAGGAATATTATTAATATTGGCGCTTATAATTAAATTTTGGAGTTAATACTTAATGGACGACTGCCAGCTCGTATTCTATACGAGAAGTGACTCTTGCTTGCTCAAAAACAGTGTTCAGGTTGCGTTATAAAACCTTTTTTCCCTAATCGCCCTCCAATACCAACAAAATTAGGGATTATGCTCCCCCTTAAGGGAATCCTCAGCGGAAAAATACTTTGCTCTCAAATTAAACTTTAGCATTGCCATAGACCGTCTTGGCAGTTAAAGGTCGATAATTCTGTTTACAGATTTTGGGTGTCACATGGCCGGTGCTTCCCAAGGCAATTTCTCACTTGAGAGAAAGTACCTTGAGAACGAAGTTGGGGTCTGTATCCGCAGGAGGCCCTTTCTGCTCAGAAATGAGTGTTGTTGATAAATGGCATCGACCAAATTTATAAGACTTTGTATGGGAATTTCAAATTTTACTGATATCTCTGTAAATAATGAAATAAAAGGACTTTGACTTGCCTGAAGTGTTGTTTGTGTTCTTGCTCTGTGGTGGCGATATCACGACGTTTTCACGACTTTTTGTCCCTGAGCTTGAAACCGTCACCAGGGAGCAAGAAAGGCGCAAACAACACCTCGGGCAAGTCAGTTGAAAAGATAATAATATTAAAGGTATTAATTGAAATTTTTAAAGTGCCCTAATCTGAAGTCATTCAAGGACACTGTTTACAAGTTACTGAAAAAGATATAAGATAGAACAAAATCGAAGTCAAAACAAAAAAAATACAACTCATAATATTTTTAAAAGAAAAGTCTTTGAACATTTCTTAAAAGTTTTGATGCAACTTGATTTTCTGGTTGAAAGAGGGAGTTCATTCCAGAGTTTTGGGGCACAGTCGGAAAAGGCCCTGTCAGCTGTAGACTGTTTGGCCCTAGAATTAATTGTGGGCACAGTTGGTTTGTCAGAGCCCTTAGATCTCAGGCGATGTATTGAAGGCAGGTATCGCTCCACTAGGCTTCTGAGGTACACAGGAGTGCTCAGTATCATTCAGAACTTATAAACTTAGGAGGCATATTTTAAACTCGACAGATAATCATTTTGAATATGATGCATTGACTCATTGACTTACAAGATTCATTAAAACAACGGCCTTTGAAAACTGATTGATTGAATTTTCATGTGTTTGAATTACAGGAGGAGACTTAGCCGTGACCGACGCCAACCTGGTTCTGGGTCGTCTTTTGCCAGAGTGAGATTTACTCCAAGTGTTGTAAATCAGTAATGTTTTAGATCTAACATCTATTTCGGGCGATGTTGACAACTGCAAATCAACGCTAAGCAGTACTGCAGCAACAAATTTATTCGTATCTGCAATTACGATGTAAATATCATAATTAACAAGGTGTGATACCGGCAATCTGAAAAATAGTCGAGTTAGATTGCCGGTAGTTACAATTTACAGTATCTAAATGGTCGTTTTATAATTGTTGATATGTAATATAAAACTTATATAAAGCACACATAAAATACAAAAGTATACAACAAAAAGAAAAATATAAATATTAGATATTAGACATAGTTTTATACATAAAGCAGACCTCTTCACTTAGGAAAGTCAGTAGGAATTGAGGATGCTAGCTTTAATTAAAAAAGAGATTTTGAGAAGAGCTTGTATCGATCATATAACACATTCCAAATTTTACTCTAACATTACGATGTAACGTACAAAAGTGTACAACAAAAAGAAAAAATATAAATATTAGATATAGTTTTATACATAAAGTAGACCTCTTCACTTCTGAAAGTCAGTAGGAATTGAGGATGCTAGCTTTAATTAAAAAAGAGATTTTGTGAAGAGCTCGTATCGATCATATAGCACATTCCCAATTTTTACTCTAACATTACGTTGTAACGTAAGGAGAATTTCCCATAGTTTGGAAGAAGGAAAAACGACGAAACCAAGCAGCACAGAGTTAACTGTTCTTTATAATTCTATATTGTCCACCATAGCTTTCTTAGCCTCATAAAACAAGAAAAGAAAAAATACTGAAGGAAGAACTAGATACACGTACGTCAGTAGTGCTCATTCTAAGAGTCAGAGTTATACAGAGGCGATTATTTCTACCATTTGGAAGCCAAACCGCCAGCTGCTAATTTATTGCACTTTCAATTTGTAAGTTTTAGTTTTTAGCTTATATTAGTTAGATAATTGACTATAAGAACTAGAACCTAGCGAGTAGTTTAGTCATTTATAAAATGGTACACTGAATAAAATGCGTAGGAGCTAGAGATGAATGGTCGATTCTTGACCGTTCGGTCGTTCAACCAATTACACAACCATTTTTTAGTTATATAAACTGCCAACGTAAGTTCTATCATTTGTTGTATCAGCACAGTCTACTAACTAAATGTTCCTTGACAACAGGTTTTTCCCAAAGATTTTTGGAAAGAGTGAAGACCAGCCATTAGATAAGGAAGCAACACTCGCAGAGTTTAAAAAGTTGAGAGACGAGGTATGACTAAAATGAAGGTGTGTTAGGATGTCAAAAGGTTGAGAGACCAGGTCTGACTAAGATGAAGGCGTGTTAGGATGTCAAAAGGTTGAGAGACCAGGAAGGCGTGTTAGGATGTCAAAAGGTTGAGAGACCAGGTCTGACTAAGATGAAGGCTTGTTGTGGTGTCAAAAGGCTGAGAGAGAGGTATAACTGTAAGAACAATGGCGTGGTGTGGTGTTGAAAGGTTGAAGGACCCCAGGTATGATTAAAATGAAGGCGTGTTAGGATGTCAAAAGGTTGAGAGACCAGGTATGACAAAGATGAAGGCTTGTTGTGGTGTTATAAGGTTGAGAGAGAGGTATAACTGTAAAATCTAAGGTGTGTTGTGATGTTGAAAGGTTGAGGGACAAGTTATGACTAAAATGAAGGCGTGTTAAGATGTTGAAAGGTTGAGAGACCAGGTATAACTAAAGTGAAGGTGTGTTAAGGCGTTAAAAGGTTGACAGAAGTATGACTAAAATGAAGGCGTGTTGTGGTGTTGAAGGACTGAGAGACACGAGGTATGACTAAAATGAAGGCGTATCGTGGTGTTAAAAGGTTGGGAGACCAGGTATGACTAAAATGAAGGCGTGTTGTGGTGTTAAAGGACTGAGAGACACGAGGTATGACTAAAATGAAGGCGTGTTGTGGTGTTAAAGGTTGGAAGACCAGATATGACTAAAATGAAGGTGTGTTGTGGTGTTTAAGGATTGAGAGACGAGGTATGACTAAAATGAAGGCGTATCGTGATGTTAAAAGGTTGCGAGACCAGGTATGACTAAAATGAAGGCGTGTTATGGTGTTAAAAGGTTGAGAGAGACGTATAACTGTGAAACCGAAGGCGTGTTGTGATGTTGAAATGTCGAGACTAAAATGAACGCGTGTTGTTGTGTTAAAAGACTGAGAGACCAGGCATGACTAAAGTGAAGTCGTGTTTCTGTGTGCCTGTTTGATAGAACTAACTGGTTGTGAAGCTCAACTATCTCTAAAAGGAATGTACAGAGCTGCTTTGTTTTGTGTTGTGTTGAACAAACCGTGATTGGGCTCACTGTTTTGTTTTACGTGTCAGCCCAAATGTTTCTACTGGTTGTTCATATGCATTTCAATACCTTTGTGTTTTGTGCACGGTCAAGGCCAGCGAACAAAAGATATAGAGAACAAAAACATATAACAAAGAAACTGGCCGAGTTTCATAACCAGTTCGCTCTATTAACTATAATTCAGATGACCTGTATCTTCAGTAAGGTAATTATCTAATCCATGCTCACTGTTTCTTTAAAGGGATCCAAAAAACAATTTTCCTCTCTTTTCATATAATATTTCAGTATTGCCTTAGTCCGTATTTGGCAGTAAAACAAAGATAATTCTGTTAACAGATCCAACGCCAAGCAATTTAATTTACCTATTTCTTGAGTTTGACTTTTTCGCGTGCCGCCATCTTGAAAAGTGACGTGTAACGGTTCAGTACCAGGCCCCACTCTTAGCAAATAAAATGAAAGTGAACGTGAGGGGGCTGACACTGCAACTGTGACACGTCACTTTTCAAGATGGTGGGGCGCGGGAAATTCAAACTCAAAAAATAGGCAAATTTTAAAAATCGCTTACCATTAGCCCTGTGAACAGAATTTTCGACTGTAACTGCCAACGCATTTAAGGTAATACTAAAGTTTTATTTGAGAGTAAAAGTGTGTTCAGCAGAGAATCTCTTAAAGTGTGTATATTACGTTTGAGGTTTCTTCTATTTCAAGATCTTTGCGACATTCTCAGCTACGTTGCCAAAAAATTGGTAGATTCGGATTTTCTTTCATGGAGAAATTAGCAATTAAATGTGACAAAAATCACTTCCGGTTTCAAAATGGCCGAGCAAAAAGAAAAAAAAATGGGCCCGACAACGCTCTTTACGTCATAACAGGAATGTTGGTCTGCAAGTGCTTGATATTAGCATTGGAGTTTCCTGATTGGGAGTTGTATCTCGAGTGCTGCAAGTTTTGTTTTACCTTTTTATTGACGAGTTTCCATAGAAAGAGTTTACAAAGTTTCATATCGAGTCCCTGGTATGACGTCATGAGCCTTGTCGGGCCCATTCTTTCTTTTGCTCGGTCATTTGAAACCGGAAGTGGTTTTTGCCATGTTAGATTGCTAATTTCTCCATGAAAAAAATCCGAATCAAATTTGTTTTTTTTTGCCGCATAGCTTTAAATGTCGTAAAGATCCTAGATAAGAAAAAACAAACAAATGGGATATATACATTTTGAATTTACGTGTAGCACCAATAAAATGCTGTTGGAAATTCCGGTCATTTCTGAGCTTAATTAAATGTGTGCCCCAATTTCTTTTTCACGTGTGACAAAAGTATTTTGTCTGTTGTAGAATTTTGACGACTCCATGTCAATCGAAGCGATAGCTATGGGGTTCATACGAGTGGCCAATGAAGCTATGTGCCGTCCAATCAGAGCGCTCACGCAGGCCAGAGGACATGACACCTCAAAGCATGTACTGGCGTGTTTTGGAGGTGCTGGAGGTCAACACGCATGCTCTATCGCCCGCTCGCTGGGAATGTCTACGGTCTTCATCCACCGGTATTGTCACGTGCTGTTTGAGATTACGTGACCTTGAAAATTTTGGCTGGGGCAACAATTTTGTTCCCAAACTTAAGTGATTCTTTCCGAAGTAGTATGTAGGGGTAGAAATTAGCATGTTTTAACGGTCCAGTCTGATTTTTCACGACCGTGTAAAGGCGGTCGTATATACACTTCAAAAACATATTCTTTGTAACAAATCTCAGCCCGGCTACCACAAATGTTGTTCGTTCAACATTAATACACTCATTGCTGACAATAACAGAAAATTAGTCGAGAAGGAAATGCATATTTTTTTTGTACAATTATTAAGTTTTTGTATATTTAAAGTATCACGTGTTGTAACTGCCTTCTTTTATTTTGCATTCGCGAGTATGAGCGCCATTTTCACATTCATATGACTACTGCACTGTACAAAACAGATACCATTTCAACATAGGCGATCGCCCTTGGCTTTTATAAAAAGCCATTGCTTGTTCAACCTGCCCAATTTTGACTCACCGGCTCAATTATTTTTCAGCCAGCTCCAACACTTCTGCGTGGTGATATCTTGTCACAGCTCTGGCTGATACACTTCTTTTGTGTACATAATATAGGTACGCAGGGATCTTGTCAGCCTATGGTATCGCTCTGGCTGATGTAGTTCATGAAGCGCAGGAACCCTGTGCGTGCGAATATGCCAAAGGTGAGTACCCTCCCTAGATATTGTCTTTGCAATTCGCATGATTTTTCAACTCGCACTTTCCTTGTCCATGAAATTGCACTCCACTGCATTAATTAGAATCAACGTTTTCTTGGTACACGAAGCAGTAGAATGATCAGTAATCAAGTGACCAACGGTAAAGCAGCTAATTGGCGTGAAAATAATTGTATGCGTGCTCGTTGTACTTCAGTTGGAATTGCGGCAAGAAAAATTCACTTGAGATGAGTCTTGAAAGTAAGATATCAGTACAATGAAAGTGGAACTTACCCGTTTTAGAGCCAAGTATAGAAAATTTTAAGTTCAACATTCTTTTTATTTGCAATCAAAAGTAAAATGACTGAGATTAGAATTACAAGAGTTATTATATGCAGAATTAGGAGTACCCAGGGGCCGCGGAGAGTAACTTATCATGATCTGCTGAGAAACGGTCTCTTCAGCCCCCTACTCCGCGTCACAAGTGACCATAAACAGTAACTTCAAGTCGGGGTCAAGTTCCAAGTTTTTGTACATTTGCTGTACATATTTCGGCCTTTCTGGCCTCGACTCAAAGTTTTTGTTCATGGCCACTGGAGCGTATTATGAAAGTGGTCTGTGAGTGTAAGTAACAAAGCGCCTGGCCAAACGCATTGATCCTTTATAATCTTGTTTGTTGAAAGGGTTTCTTTGTCGATTTAAATAACCTTCAACAACATTCTTTGTGTAAAGTGAAAGACTAAACTAGTTTGGAAAGCAACAGTTTTGTAGGGAAGAAACCGTAAAACTGCCCCATAATGCATCTGTCGCAGTTGAATACGGCTTCTTGATATGAAGTAAGCACTGAGAAGGTTCTTAATGATATAAAAATTGTAAAACCGGGAACAGGAGGAATCTTTCTATAAATGGTCCCTGTAAACGATTCTTTGGGTCAATGAAGTTCTTAATCAGAGATTTGCTATAATAGTGTTGGCGTTCTTTTCTCTTCAGAGTCGTTCTCTTATCTTGACAAGAGGATTGATGCTTTGACGAAAGAGTGCGTTGATGAGCTAAAGAGACAAGGCTTTGATGAGTATGTTACCTCCTTTTCTAGATTCTACAGAAACAGTTAGAGTGTGTACACAGATGCAGTTTTGTTACATCGGTTATGCTGGTACTAAAAGATGTGGATAATATAAGCCGGATGCAGATAAAAGTAGAATGTAGAGAAGATAATTTTTTTGTTGCACCAACTACTGACTTTAGCCAAAAAAAATAGTCACAAAAAGTAATGTCATTACTTAAATTAAATTTGCGAAATAATATCTAAGCAATGTATATCAAGTTAGGTTTTAACCCGTTTAGTACTTTGCAAAATCAGCGGCCCACAACAATTGGCACAAGCTGTTATGGAATACATTCCACTGATCATTATTTTTCCCTTGTTTGTGGTTATTTTCATTACGTGGCGAAACTAAGTAAGTAATAAACGAATGAATATATATATATATGACACAATATATTTTGGATATTTTCAGTCAGGAAAAATGAATCGAATGGAATGTGCAGAAAGAATCAACATTTATGAAAAAAGCAGTAGTTTTGGTGCTATAGCATATTGTCATGATTTGTAAGAACGGTTTCAACTGGGATAAAACGAGTACTCTTGGTTATCCGAATCATATTGTTCATTTCCCACACACCACCGGGAGTTATGCCAAGCACAACCACGCCCCTGACCTTTATTCGCCATATAAAACAAACATTACAAAAAACTGTGTAAAAACTGCACACAGATCAACCCTAATAATAATGCCACCAAGACATATGTAAATATCATCCAGCTTGTGCAACTAAACTGCCAACTCGGCGAGATATAAAGCATTCTAACAAAAAATACGCTATCTTGGCATGGGTGGG
>JAOEHT020614556.1:0-15455 GCA_025448195.2 Parazoanthus atlanticus | reverse complement strand
GCATTTTTAACCCTAAGGTTATTTCAGGTTGCCAGTACCCCCACCATTATTATAAATACAATTTCAGTGTAATATACTTTAGGAAAATAAGGGTAAATAAAGTCTGCTTGTTGTTGTTATCAACAAGTTCTTCACAACTATTGCTGAAAGTTTTTGCGGTGTCTATAAAGATTCCTCCCTGCCAAAAGCTCTAACCCCCAGAGTAAATAAAACTTTGTACTACAAGAAGTCAGTGCAAATTGTGTTCGTCAGGAATTATCACGGCTTAAGTCGACTACTTGAGATATTTGTAGAGTACTTCAACTTTCCACGTTTATATCATTAAGTCGACAAAAGCTACCGGGCTCGATAACATCCTCGCGAGACTATTCAAAGATGCAGCCCCCGTTATCGCCAAATCAGTCACACGTCTGACAAACAGTACGATCTCGACCGGCCAAATTATGATTAAATTGTGATTAAATTTTGAGAGTTGGCCGAGTTTTAAAGAACGCAGAATGAATGACTTTAGTAGTAGTTTAGTTGAAAACATTTCTAATTTATACATGACAAAATATCATGGATTGTGAAATACGTGTTCTACTTCAAGCAGCGTGGGTTAACTTCAAAGTCGTGCGTTTTATTCAGATTTCAATCCGTTCCGTACGTGTCTGCATCTGCTGGTGAATTATAAATAGATCTTTGAAACAAATCCTGAGCAACTGAGAACCGCTTAGTGCAGTGATGTCGACAAGCAAAGAACATTGACATCGACACGATCTAACAGCGTACGCGGATGGTAACGTTATGCGCGATTGGTACTCACTGTATTTATAAACGTTTAGAGAGAAACCAGTTTACAAAAATGTCTTGTGTGATGGGCGCTCCCTTTGTAGAACTGTAAAAATTTGAATAAAGGTTGAACTTATTTTACCCTCGTGGTTTCAGTTTTACTTAACAATAATCTCTGAAAACCAGTTCATCAAAGAATCAAGTCAACTTGGACAAGAAAGGCTGGAGTGACTGCTGCATCAACGTACCCCAAGAACGCAAATTCAGTTTTCAAAACAAATAACAAGCACAAATTGTCTTCAAGGTCACAAAGAAAATCTAAGAGTGCCATTGTAAGTTGTAGTTCTCGTGCATGCAATGTAGCGGCCTTTTTGTATGTTATCAAGTCTTGCCACAATTCAATCAGCTTTCTGCTTCACCAGCTGTCAGTGGGATTGCCATGTAAACCCTTAACATATCCACTTCAGAATCCAGTTTTACAATCATTACAGAATAAATGGGGCTGCATGCTCCTGGCTGTCCATTTGTTAAGTGTGATGGTTTGAATGAAATATAGATATGCAAATGAGCTTTTTGACATCCATCTGTCTACTTCTATATTACTAAGTGCAATGTGACAAAACTTGTCGTTTAATAGTTTGTAAGTAGCCATTATGTGAAATCTTACTTTCAAAGCCATCTATTTTAGCTCTAGTTGTGCATCTGTGGAACATTATGTGAAGCAAACTTCACCTTTTGTTCTTCAATGGTTTAAATGGCATCCCGTTCAGATTGTTCCAAATTACTGATATTCAATCCTGACTATCAACATGCATGTGTTTTCTGTCGCCTCTGCTTTTCAAGTATCTTATATATGTCTATAAACTGTGATACAGACACTCCAGAAGTTATAGAAAGTTCAAATCAAGTTGTGCTGAATGTTTTTAACCACAGTCTATACATGTGTCGAAGTTATATGGAGAGCGAATAAAGATAATGACAAGGATATGTATCTAGTTTGGAGTAAAATACCGGAAGAAGAATGATGAAATCAAGTATTAATGAATAGATTATCTCGTGAGAATGATTTTCTCTCTCAACTGGATTCGTGCATGAAAGTGATGCAATGTCAGTCTCGAAAATAGCTAGTTTGTCCAGAAAAACTGCCACTGAAAGTAATATAATTTTTTTACACAACAGGAGAAAATTCAGATGCCACAAAAGAGTGGGCAGAGGCAGCACCAACAACAGCAAAGACCACAAACGCACCACCAACAACAGCAGCAAAGACCACAAACGCACCACCAACAACAGCAAAGACCACAAACGCACCACCAACAACAGCAAAGACCACAAACGCACCACCAACAACAACAGCAAAGACCACAAACGCACCACCACCAACAACAAAGACCACAAACGCACCACCACCAACAACAAAGACCACAAACGCACCACCAACAACAACAAAGACCACAAATGCACCACCGATTACAACAAAGAACACAAACGCACCACTAACAACAGCAAAGGTGACAGAGGCACCACCAGAGCGAGAAGTAGATCACAACGGTGATTATTACTATTATTAGTATAATTATTATTATTTGTATTATTATTATTATTACTATTATTATTATTATTATTATTATATTATTACTATTACAAGTTCATGATTATTAATAGTGCATTTATATTTGACAGTTACATTCAATTATATCGGTTTTAAAATAAATGTTTTCAGCTTGCGAATTGGTAATGTGGACTACTCCCATTATTGACTCGGCAATGCGTCACGCCTACTTTTTTGTTAACAGATGGTTCTGGAATTGAATTTGATATTGCAATCAAATTTATCCTAAGTTAACAAGATGATTTCCAAGAACTTTGTAAGAACAAGTGATGGTTGATACAGTTGAAGATACTTCAGCCTTCAACAAGAAATGAACTTCTTTTAGGACCATTCGACAGCAAAATGTCAGCATAATGATATTGTATTCAAACTTTGGATTTTTTTAGGGGTAGACGCATTTTTTATAATATGGTTTTGCCATTTATATGAAGAATACACCCATATATATTTTGGGGGCGTATTCTTCGTAAATGAAACAGTTGTTAACACCGCTATGCTATAGTAAAGAGATAAAAAAATAACGAAATTATGACTTGCAGCACAACAACAGAATTGCACGATTATTTTCTAAGTGAAAATATAAGAAGAAAATAATTCCAAAATGGTAAGAAATCCTCTCATTGGTCTCAAGAAATACGAGGCAAAGTAGACTTAGTGTACAAGATTACTTAAACAGAAGAAGGTGTTCTGGCAGCTTTGTGTCGCATGAAGTAGCAGATTTAGTATTTACCGGTAATTATTGGCTCAGTTGGCAAATGATGAAAGAAATGAACGATAAAGCCTAAAGAACCGTTGACTCCGCTAAAATATCATGATTTAAGTAGAAAATTACACAAAATTATAAGTTTTAGTGATCTGCCGAAGCAAAATATTAATTCTAACAGATATAGTGACTTAAATGTGGTAAGTTATTTTTGACAGTTTTCAGACTAAATATTCAGTCTTGAGCAAACGTTTCAGTGTCATTCATGGGTTTTCAAACAGTTCGCCTGACAAGTTGTTTTTACTTTTTTTATACTTTTACTGGTATTCGTGTGGTCTGATCTCGCAGTCTATGAATGTGTGGTGAGAACCGTTTTCAATATCCTTGTTGTTGATTTCAAGACCACAAACGCAACTTTCAAAACTTTTATTTAAATCTTCAGCCATTTAGTGAGAAAACGTAAAAAACCGTCCATCGCATAAATAGATGATCTTTTAAGGTGAACTTCTTATTTCGATGTTTGGAAAAGACGTTATTTTATCCTTATTCATGGTTTTTCGTTCTGGGCATTTTTCTGCTTGAATGAATCACATGGTTCTGTTAAGAGCGGTGCGCCAGTCTAACTTGTCAGCCATCTCAAACATCTTCAAATTGAAGATTTGTCCATTTTGCCAAAATCTTCAAACTATTACAAAATCTTCAGTAACCGTTTCTCACGACCACTGACGCTAATTTCTTCATTGCTTCCGAAGTTGGATAATTTTTTATAGCTCATTTGTTCAAAGAACTTGTGTTTTCCTTCATGAGTATTAGATAAGAAATGTATTGTTTGCAATTTTTTGTTTGGCTTTTGTCAGGGTTTCGTTCATATTTATCAATTTTGTCTGGAAAAAGGTGCATTTTCATTTCTAATGCTCTGCTGTTTGTGTCCATTTCCATAGTGATACGCCCTCTGAAATTTTCATTTGCCCCAATAGTTTTGATCTCAGTTTGTTTTGTTGCATTGTCAGTTGAAAAGATATTTCCTAAAGACTTTGCTTGTCTTCTGACAAGTCTTGTAAAGGTAGTTTGTACGATGCACCTGCAAACACCAGATTGTTTACAGAGAAACGCCACAGAATACTGAAAAACAACGCTGAAAAAATAACCACCAAGAGTGAAAAGCGATACTTAAAGACGTTATTTTTCTATAGAAACCAACGCTGAAAGAAATAGCCGCCCTAAATAAAATAACATTATTATATAAACTAAAATGTTTTACAGGGATTTCGGCCACTGAAAAAATCGTATCTAAACACACGTAAAAATGCGATAGTTTTATGTTTGTTATTATCAGCCAATCAGTGGTCTTCTTGTGTTTGTATGACAATACCCGCCTTTCAGTTGGTAGTTGCTTTGCATCGATTGCTCGTTTGCTTGTAGTTTATATAATAAACAGAATAATGCATGGACACTTGGAGATATGGAGCTTATCTTCTTATGTTGAAATTCAATATCTCAGTCATTCGGTGCGAAGATAAATTTCATGTCTCCGTGCACCCGTGTATTATTCTCTATATTTATCCCACATGGAATATGATTCACCCTAAATATGACAGCAGTTTAGCAAAATATGTGATTTTTGATCAACACGGGTTGATAGGGTGTAAAGTTGACGTTTCTATCGCTAGTCCTTCGTCAGAGCAAACTTACAAAAGATCAGTCTGCTCTGACGAAGGGCTAGCGCCAAACGTCGGCGTTCCAACCTTACGGTGTGAAAAACACAACATATATCAACCCGTGCTGATCAATCCACATATTTATTTAAAGATGTTCAACACGACGCTCTAAGTTCCAGGTTGAGACTCTGATGTGAAGTGGTGCGCTTCATGTAGGTTCTGTATTCATTGCGGTATTATTATATATTGCATTGGAACATGCAGAATTTTTGTTTGCACCTATATATATATATGTTGCAACTTGATACACCTAACTGTAAATTCTTACTGAAGTTTTCTCTCTTCAGGCGAAGAACAACCTGGTTATCGGGATGGAGGAACAAGGTATAAATAATTTATTTAAGTTATATATTACTTCAGTGTTAACTGATAGCTGAATTATCAGTTCGTTCTGCACGATATACTGACCGAAAATTGGGCAAAAACCAGTGTTCTTAGCATCTTTTGTTGAGTTTTACGGATCACCCCTTCGATTTATGGCCCACCTACTTCCCACATGTACCCTTAAAAGAAGAAAAATGTTTGAGAGACAGGTACTGATATTACACTTGTGGCTGTTACTGAATAAATACATTTGAATATAATTCTAACTATTCAGGCGTTACAACTATATTACTATAGTTATGGACCTACAAACCAATAGTGGCTACCAGCCGAGCCTCTCTTTTTAGAAGATGTAAATTCGACTTGTCAATTATCATAAGAGCAATCAGAAAAGTTCCGGCTTTAATCTGAAACCCTAGACTTTTACTTCAACAAATAAATTTATTTGAAGTTTGGCAAGAGAATCAAACGTTCCACTGAGGAATTCCATTCTTAGAGTTCACTAAAGTGAGAAAGGTAAACAATGTGAAGATCAACATCAACATCAGCGATGACAGGGTGAATACCAACCGTCTCTTCAGTTCACTTGAAACATCACAACAGTTAGAGATGGTACACTGCATTCTTCGTTTTCGCTTGCTGTTTATGAGAACTCGCTCAAATGTGAAGCGCCAGTAACATTTGATGAATGAGGGCCTGGAACTAGCTAAACAACTTGTGACAGTCAGGAGATCAAGATGGCGGAGAAATCGAAGAAGATTTAAACAATGTCCTCTTTTTCAATAAATATTTTTGCTTTTTTACAAGAATCCAGTACATAAGTGGGATACATCGAACAGTTAGGTGCCCAAAGGGAAATTCTTAATATAAATTGTATTTCCGCAGGTTGATTTGAGGAAATGCAACAAAAGTCTTGTATTATTTGCGGGAAAACTTACCACTGGAATTGCTGCAACAGATATATGAAAAAGTTTAGATCTGTCTACTTTTAAGCGTGGTCTCTCCAATGGAAACTCCTACACTATTATCTTACCAAATAGTAAACATGTATTTTAATGGATATATATGCATTTCTTATAATTCTCGGTTTTAGATTTCCTTGTATTTTTTATAGATATGCATTTGTTGTTATTGCTCGGTCATAAATTTTGTTAGCTTGAATTACTATATTTTTTTTATCTCATATAATTTTAGAGGCCCCTTTTATTATGTTTGCAACCTCAATAAAGATTATTATAAATAATAATAATAATAAATTAATTAATAAATAAAAATTATTAAATAAAAATAAATCGAAAATGCGTGGGTTTTTATTAACCTGTCTGAAGATTTATTAACAGTGTCTGAAAATGATCTAGGCAAAAATTCACTCGGCTTATAAGTTAATAGGTACGACTCCAGATTGAGTTGTTGTTTGTATTGTACGGGTATTTACCTTATTTGAAGGTTACTCTTCAGTACTATAGTAGTTAAGGGAGCCGGTGTGGCTGAATTGTGTTTTGAGTTCGCTTGTGGAGCTATTTCCTGTGGCAGAGAAAGGAAGAAGAATATAGGGGTTAGTCTAAAATACGGTTGGTGGAAAACGAAAAGAGAACGTTTTGAAGTCTTACGATGTAGGATTGCATTGGATAAAGGCTGAAGTCAAATACCAGGGGATGGGAAAGTGGTTGGGATGGGTCCGTTGGATTTGATAGTTGTGCAGTTTGAAGTTCATGACTGCAGTTGTCACGTTTTTATTACAGTTTGGGTGCGAGCCAACAACAGACCAGCCATTTTGCAGGTTTCTTCCTTGCGTCAATCGTTGCTGTTTTTGTTGTTTATGGCGTGTACCACAACAGACAAAAGGTTTGTTCACAGCGTTATACATTATACATTAGTCAGCCTATAGAGCAATTATCTATTATGGTTAAGATGATGGCAAAGTTCCTTAGAAAAGATGAGGTAACTAACAGTATTGGACCTTCCACCTACTGACATACTATTGCTGTTTTACTTTATTACTTGTCTACGATAGTTTATGGATATCTAAAGTAGAAGACAGGCTGCTGCTCCTTCCATTTTTTAGATATTTTGTTTTTGGTTTCGTTCTCACTGCTTGATGGTGCATGTCCCTGATTCTTAAAGCTTGGTTTTCATATAGATGTCCCAGTCGATCAGGGCGTTTCGAACTGTTAATAAGCTAGTATTTTTTACACAAAAGTGTTACTTTTAAAACGAAATTAAATACGTATTGTGAAAAGAACCAGCTTTCGCAAGACTACAGTTACACAACTTGAAATGACTGGGACGATTGGGACGACCCGAGTGATCAATATGAAAACGATGCTTTAGGGATCTCCCGCGCTTGGGTTGAAATGAGTCATAGAGGATTTCATGCTCCTTAACAACAATATCTACCAGGTTTAAACCCGCAACATTTAGTGACTTTCTAGGATTTGATAGTTTGTTTTAAGATAATTCGTTATTTTCTGAGTGCAAGTTAGTTATTGTCTGGTTGCTCTACGAGGGGTGAACAGAGTAAGAATGAGCGTCACAGTGTGTTTCTGTGCCATAACGGAGGTTTCACTTGTGGCAGTGATGCCGTATGTTGTTTGGTTGTTTTGATCCCCCTCCTTTTTTCTCCCTCATCGTTTGTTTCTTGCCCAGTAATTTCTTCAGTGTTTCCCTCTTCACTGTTCAGGACCAGAAGAAAACGAACACGGTTGTAAATTAGAGGATGCAGTATCTTTTGTCATTGGTGATTGCACCTTTCTATTCCAGATCATAGCGATTGTGATTGAAGGACGCAACGGAAATGGCCGAGGAAGACGGGGCAATTATAATAGACTGGAAACTACTGTCGAGGAAGCAATGCCAACAATGAAAAGTACGACCACAGCATATGTGTACTAGGGTTTATAATGGAACTAGTCCTGTCTCCATATGTGTACTAGGGTTTACACAGGAACTAGTCCTGTCTCCATATGTGTACTAGGGTTTATAATGGAGCTAGTCCTGTCTATAGATCCTCCTCTATTCAGTGGGACATGTTTGATTTCAAAGAATTACCAGATAAGACGTTTTAAATGTGAAAGAGAGAAAGAACAATGTTTCGTATTTTTGAGAGATCCGGGCATGTACAAACATGGTGTAATGTGTTCTAAGGACATCCAGTCGCATTGCACCAACCATCACTTTCGGACAGCAGATTGCTTTCCTAGAATTTGACGCTTGTAAAATTTCCTTTTTTTAACGCATTTAGGTGATTCAGCTACCACAGGAGTTATTTAGGCTGCGGTAATCGGACGAGGAAAGCCCTAGTTATTTGCCTAGCGTTGACATACTTGACGTTGAAACAAGTGTTTTTTCGCCATTACTATTCCATGGCTAATTACCCAGCTGAATCTTGAATCGGAAACACTTTGCAAAGTTTAAGGTCTTGAGAGTAAAATTTTTGTAGAAAATAGTCAAATATAACAGAAAAAGGTAATATGTGAAACGTGAGTAACGAATTGTTTAAGCATCCGTGAGAAAGTTGAGACTCGAACTCTCCACGAGTTTTATACGCAATATTCGCTATTGAATGCAAATTTGCGCTCGCTCCGGGTTTCTGTGAGGGCAAAATGTTACACGGCCACAGTTTGTCTCGTTGAAGCACGTGGAACCCAAAGGTTGTTAAGGTCGCCGTTTCCGTCCAATACTTCCGCCTCGAGTATACTCCGAGTATTATCTAACGCTTCGAATCACTAACCAAACACGTGTACGCGCACTGTGATTGGAGGAATTTAGTTTTAATTAAGTTTTCATTTGAGTTATTCTAATTGAATAATTTATTTCCGTCATTTCCATTCCAATACCTTGCTGTGGGATAGACTTTTCTTTTGGACTTTTTTTAGACTTTTTGACTTTTCTTTAAAGTTTACGGGACATGACGCTATGTACTGCGTCAGAACCACAGACAAGAACGGTGGGATGTATGCTGACAAATATGTTCTACCCCATGTATATACAATTTGGACACCTGTGGTAATTCCTTCTGTATTTTCCCCATAGCATCGGGCATTTTTTAGGGGACCCATGTGCGTCGATGTTACAGAATGTTCAAACTTTGAACTCACTGTAAAGAACTCGAACGAGCATAAATTTGCTTTTGCAAAATGGCATATTTTGAAGTGTAAAGAAATCCAGGTAATATAGCATCTTGCAATTGGATTGAATGGCAATGTATAATCTTTCTTAAACTTTTGATGAGTCTTAATTAACTGTAAGTTTGAGGGTTAATGTGGTGATAAGTGTGGGTTCGGGGATAGAAATAGTGCGAACAGCTTTTGCGATGTGTGAAAGAAAGTATTAGATTTTCGTTGTGAACAGTTTCTTACCGATAAACAATAGTCCAGTTTCGTATTCCCAGTTACCGCTGATTGCAGTGACCATAGCCTCAATTCTACAGCGTTAACCTCAACTTGGTGTTGAATATACATAACTACCGGCGAAAACGATCAGAAGTCCGAGCCTCCAACAATACACAGAGTTGTCAATAGCTCATATCTACATTGGTATTTATGAATATTTAACATCAGGTCGAGGCTTAGGCTGTGAAAACGAGTCTGTAGTCACTGCAGTCAACGGCAACTGGACTATTGATCGACCATTAACTTTTGTAACTGAAGTGTGTAGCATTTCATGGCCATGGTACTCTGTCTTTGTTTGCATTGGTCACAGCGTGTGCTTCAGTTTCATTTTGGAATTCAGTAGCGAAAGACAAAATCCTAGAAAGTCGTAAAAGCGTAAAACAAATTCATTTTTACTGCATCGTATACATGAGTCCAACTAATGCGAATAAGCCACTTTACCAATCATGCGCAGAGCAAAGAAAGGGTTTTGCTGGTGGTTACAATCCCTGTTTACAGACTTTTGCATTATTCTGTGACATTTTTACCTTCTGTCGAAAATAATCAATCTTTTTTTCTTTCTTAACCCAATCTGCCATGTTTCCAATACGTGTGGCCCGCCAGCTGAAGCCCTAAAGTTGTTCTGCGCATGATTGGTAAAGTGGCTTATTGAAATGCAGAAACTACTGAACTTTTCTAGAATTAGAAATGAAGCGTTATTCCTTTACAATAAAAGACACTCGATACTTTAGTATGTCATGAAAATCCCACACTTACATGAATCCAGAATCCAATCAATTTGTAACTTATTTAACAAATCATAAACAATGATCCTGCTATCGCGTGAAAATCATATTAAGTCTCACACAGACAAAAACGTAATTGGTCTCCCAGTAGCTTTTTTGCCTTACCTAGTTCATCTAATGTAGGAAAACAGCCCTGTTTCCTCACATGCCTGTGCTTTTTTGTTAGAGTTGACAGTTACTAAATTGGGGAAGCAGTGAACTTTTCAAACATCCAAATAATAAATATATAAAACGAAAGAAACACGATAGTGTATCTGTTTTATCACTTACCTGACTGCTGAAGACGTTGAGCGACAAAGCGAGTCCCTTTGGTATTATATTTTTCTTTGCTAACCAATCGATCTCCTGTTGCTTCTCGCAATACAAATTCCATTCGAATGATAACGATGGAACAAAGAATCAAACTGATTATTGAAGCAGAACAGAAGTGTGGTTTCGTTGTGCAATCAGACATGTTGGAAACGATATAACTGTAGCACCACCCAATCTATGTCTTGCAACTGCCAGGAATGTCCAGTGTGCTGTAAACAACATTTGATATATTCACCTGATTAGTTTGCTGTTTTCATGTGATCTGGGTACACAACACTTTCTGTCAGCAAAGCAGGAAGTCTGGCTTCTACCCATGTCAATTGCCCTTAATATTTATTTTCTTTTAGCTGACATGCAATATTAGGTCACTTAATGGCTGGAATGCAAAAATCACAGTAAACGTATCCGGATAATCCACATTGAGCCCCACGACAAGGTTAAATGTGTAGCGACATTTACACACAAAAGATAATTACTGATCAGCAAAACAGGATTTTTGTCGTTTTTCTAAGAAAAAGTGATGTGCCCTTTGTAGTTTGTCGTGTCAGTGTTGCATGGTTTTCTGTACTTTATAACTCAGTCTTTTTTAACCGTTCATCGAAATACCGGGATACTCTTCTACTTGTCATTTATGTTTACCGTTGTCCTTAGCGACCTAATCCCATTCTCAGCCGAGATAATTGTCCTCATGGATAGCTGTATTATTTTGGATCTTACGAATGCTTTTAAGCCCGCAGTACTATAATAGGGCGGCGGTATCCATTGAATTGGTGTGAAAATTTTCAGCTTAAACCTGTTAAGTCTTAGGGTGCCTTAGCGATGGGGGGAGGGGTCCTCCTAACTCTATTACTATACAACCCTCTCTCAGGTGGTATTTTTCCACCGTTCCCCCACAGAAGGGGTGGGGGGTTCTATCAACCCTCCACCTTAATTTAGCTAATTAGTTATCGATTGACTTGAAACTTTGCGTGCATGTATTAAACTTGATTATAGTTATTATTCGATAACTTGTTTAACTCAGACTGCTAATAAATTTGCCTCATTAACTAAAATTAATTGATTAAATTAAATAGATATATCAAAGCTACCATTTTGGATTTCTTAGAAAGAATCATATTCCCAAATGTATCGTGTACTCAACTGCGGGAATAAGAACTAGCATTTCGTTGAATTACTTCGTTGAAATATGGAAAAAAATAAAAAGCTGAAACTTGACCAAATATGGGAACGGCCTCGGCGTTGCCATGGCAACAAGTGATACCCTTGTCTAGAAGTTTTCAGAAACTTGTTTTTCAAAACATTCTTTTAAAATTCACCAGATTTAGTGGTTATTACTTGAATAACAAGAAAGCTTTCGACGCTTGAAATCGGCACGGTACTTTCCGCCACCCCTTACCACCAACTACCCACTTCCCCCATCCCCCGCCTTTTCCTTTACCCCCACTCCTCCCTCTCCCTGGGCAGAGTAGCGATAATCCAAAACCTCTCCAGCTGTGTGAATTCTTCTACTTTTGTGTGCAGGTGCTATCTTTATGGTTTGACTAAATTGGTTTCTAACTACCTTGAATAAAAAGAAGCATCACACTACTCTTACCAAAGAAGTCAAATATACTGAGAAATATGAACTACGCAGCAACAATATATTTAATTTTAACATTAACTCAACGGATGTTTTCTTGCTATACCTGCTCTGATATCTACAGTTATATTTCAAATTGAATTGGAATTTCAACAAATGGACAGTAGTATTAGCTATGATACCTTTTGTTTTTCTGAGGTGCAAAAAGCTGTAATTTGAAAAGTGATACACAAATGATTATTAAAAAACACATTGCAAAGAAACATAACCTCAAGAAATGCTAGAAGCACGCCCCTTCCCTAACTCATCACCTAATTTGGCTATTGACTGTCCAAGGGTTAAAAATGTATATCTTTTGAGGAATGGTAAAACTTTGGATTATTTGTTCCGCCCCTGGTTGCTATAGTCCGAACATGTGTTTGTTTTATCAAGTCTCCATTCTTGTGCTCAAAATTCTTGGGCATGTTCAAACATTACCGATGAAAAGAGGATATAAATACTAAGCAGAGAGACCGGATTGGCGGGGCGAGAGGAGGCTAAATAATAAGTTTAACACACTCTCTCAAATCGCGTTGAAAGACGCGTAGTTTGCCGCATGGAAATGATGTTTTGTTTTTTGATACGACCTTTCTCCTAGAACATACTGTAATAATATTGGAAAACTTTCTACATTTCCATGTTTTTTCCATCTCTCAGAGATCCCTACTTTCGGCACTCAGGCAAGCACTAAAAAATGAAGAAGCTTTACAAGTAAAAATTTGGCATGGTACATCGAAATTCACAATAAGTTATATTCCAACTGAAAGTATCTTATTGCATGTGCTGAACTGACAAATCAAAAATTCAGTTTGGTCATTTTTTTTTGTTTGTTTTTTTAAAATAAATCTGGTGAGCGGCACTGTAGAGCAAACAGAACACTTCACGCTGTCATTAGTTTAAAACTTGTATATTTTTTCGACCGGTTCGACAACACTGTGGCTTGGTCAGGGAATAACAAGTATTTTCTAAGCACCTATTTATATTAATTGCAAACATATTATAGGCCATGACTCCGTGAGTAAATGACTCACAAGAATAATTTTTTAAGCAATTTTTTTAAACGGGTACTAGTGTCCGTAGATTTGTAGCCAACAATACATTTGACATTCTGCAACTATTTCGCGAGAACACTTTTGATCCTAGCGTGGCTGCAATTGTAAGTAGTCTTCAAGACTACTGGTTTATCGGACCCCCGTATGGTACTTTTCTTAAACCACTTAAGACGGTTGTTGTATTTCACACCTCTGAATAAGGGAGGTAAAAACTTGAAGGGGTAGCCGCGCATTCGGAGGCGCTTTCGTATCAACAAAGGCTTGCTGTGTTATTGTAGATCTTTTACTTAGAAATGTTTGATTTGAAATATGTGACAAAATTTCATCAATGTAAAACAAAAAACCCATATTGACAGCACACATTATAAAAGTTCAATTATTCAGGATTCCAAATAGTTGATTTGACGGACGAGTGACAAATTGCACTGGAGCATTAGCCCGCCGCGCGAAACCACAACTTTTGCAGATCGGGTTCAACAACACAAAAGGCTTGGAAATA
Source organism: Parazoanthus atlanticus (assembly GCA_025448195.2). Classification (NCBI taxonomy): domain Eukaryota; kingdom Metazoa; phylum Cnidaria; class Anthozoa; order Zoantharia; family Parazoanthidae; genus Parazoanthus; species Parazoanthus atlanticus. The sequence goes on along the minus strand of JAOEHT020614556.1, from coordinate 1,670 downwards.
TTACTGTTTTTGCTTATAGATTCAGAAACTATATTTATCTGGCTTTAAATTCACCAGACAGCTATGGGATAGTGCTAACGCGAGGCGAGCAACCGAAATTTTAAATTGTTGCAAAGACGTTATTGACATTTGTCCGGAAAGCAAACAATTGAGGTCAACTGAATACCACCGCCACCCCCCAGCCCTCATTTTTCATGCTAGTCATAAAGGAGTTCTGTTTATTTATTATTTGAAGTTCATTCACACCCAAATGTGTGTGAAATAACTTACTATTATGCACATACCCATATGCATACACACACACAAACAAACAAACAAACAAACAAACAAAAAATTGTCAAAAGGTAAGATGAAGGTACCAAACAACTTACGCAATACATAACAACTAGAAACATAGAGCTACGCCTTATCAACTACAGCACCCTTCCTTCTCGTTTTAGTCTTCTCACTTCTCTTCCCATCTGAAAAACTCTGTGGGCATCCTGTGCAATGGTGCAGCTCTTCTCTGCTAACTCCACGATGTCTGGCAACGCGTTCAGCGCGCATCGGAGATTCGTCTTCCATCTTTTTGGTTCTGGTTGGTCAACACCACGGCGATATTTTCCTGTGTACTCTGCCTAATCGCGAAGTAAGCTAGCATCTGTTTCTTCTTTCCAGTTTGCTCTTGAAGCGTGTTTCCACGTTACTCGGAATATTTGTTTTTCATTGTTCAACCACTTCAATCCTGGCACCCGACCACTGTCGATTTTCAACTTGAGCCAAGCTCGCAGCTGTAATCGTTTTGTACTGCACATTTTTTTTATAAACAAGTACTCGTTTCGGTCAGCCTATCTAATGACTTGTGCGTGCCGTCGTAATAATATGAAGCTTAGACGCTTAGACCGCGCATTGGTTCGCCTTCCAGTCTAATATAGGTTACCTTGATTATATAGCATAATTGGGGGAGTTTTGTTCATTTAAAAGGGAATCCTCCGTTCCTCAGAATGCAAACCATCTTCATCAATAACATCAGAAAATTAAGACGTCCAATTGTCTCCTTGGTGTAATTTATACAGTCATATGGTGATATCTGGGATCAAAATCTTTCCCACATAAAACTGATTGCTAGAAATGCGTGCTCAAAGTATTTGTAAGTCTATAATTAATTGCATTAATCCTCCGACCAAACCCTCGCCCCCGTCCCTTCTCCGTAATCACTATAATAGCAAAATACTCGAAGTTGGGACACTCACCGATCGAACTCAACCCTTGTTGTTTTTATCAGTTGGCACAAAAATAAAAACAATGTTTAACTTTAAATAAGGGTTATCTGAAACTCATAAAAGAAGAAATTGATTAGGTGTGCTTAGTTTTTATTCTTCAATTAGTTTTCGCTCTAATTGAAACTTAATCAAATAACTTTACAAACTCAATGACTTGTCTTCTTTCGCCTTAAATTACTCAATTAATTAGTGTATACTAAAAGACGTCTTGTGAAAGAATGGTGTTTTCTTTGATTCTTCCGCCAATTTGGGAACACTCCAAAGTATCCAGTCTTAGAAACCGTTATTTTCTATTACTGTTGTTGGTTTCACTTTCATTGGACCGGGCCCACTGATATGTTTGTTGTTGTTAAGATTGCATGTTTTTACAAGTAGATACTACTCTATTAACCCAAACCGAATCCCAAC
>JAOEHT020614447.1:0-15457 GCA_025448195.2 Parazoanthus atlanticus | reverse complement strand
ATTAAAAAATATATGGCAGTTAAGAACAAAATAAGAACATTTTGAGCCTCAAATTGCTGAAAAAATAAGAACATTGAACCTGAGCAAAATTTTACTGGTTCTTAATAAAAAAAGTGTATTGTTTCAAGATAAAAGAGCTTTGCTAGTTTTAGACACAAGAACAAAATAGTGAAGTATTGTCCGTACTAATAGTTTGCATTTGATATGTTATCCGATTCAAGTTGAGGATAAAGACAGACTTGCGTCAGCTTTTGAAGAGACTATTCGTTAAAGTGAATTGAGCACGCAGACGCAAGCAGGATGTGTTTTCAACTAAGAGTTTGTTTTACTATGTATTGTTTTGTATTCCTTTTACACTAGAGTGACTGAACAGTATGAGTACATGAGTTAACTGTGACTAGAATTATTTAAGACATTGAGTTTTAGAGTCGAACAAAAACAGAAACATTTGAAGTCTTTTAATTATAACTGATACCAGATTTCGATATACGTGTATATTGACAAAACAGTAGAAAGTAGTCTTGACTAATCCGCTTTTGTGATGATAGATACGATCTATGCGACCTTCGCTATAGATTAAACTAACCGGAACTAACAGGCCAAATTTGCGAGTAATGCGCAGTAGCGGCTCCATGGACAGCATTCTTATGGGTTACACTCAGGTTTCGGTTACAGACACTTGTAACACATCTACCGCCTTTTGATAAGGTTCTAGTTGGGCTACTGTGCTGAAAATTCGGTCATAGCTTCCTGCTATGATAGACTCTACACTGTAGAATTCTTGTCTCAGTCAATGTAGTTGTTGTTTGTGAAAAAGTTTCGCAGAGAGTTGTTTGCTTTGAAATATTTGGGCTACTACAAAAGCGTTGCTTAGCATTGACCAATGACATGCCAGAATAACGACTGCGCATGCGTACGAGGTAGTAAGAGAAAAAAGTGGCCAAATTTCCAAGATGGCGTCTTGAAATCCAATTTTTAGAGCAAAAGTATGAAGTGTGTATCTTTTTTCGACCAAAAAATTATGCGATTGACCTTTCACAGTGGATGAAGAAAAGCAAGATAAGCAAACCTGGAGTGATAAACCCTTACCTTTTGTATATTTTACTTGCTTTTTGCAAGTTTGTGAGCTTGGTTGGCAGTTTTCCGACATGTCTCAGTGCTGGACGTAGACTCGTTCCCAGTTACCTGCTCAGTGATTGGTGCGCAGGTTGGATGGGGCGCGGTCGCACAGGTCTTCAAAAAGACAATCTACTGACTACTCAGTAAGCTTTTGAACGTTTGTACACGCTTCAGGTGGGACGCCACTAAAGTAAACTAATAAAGGAGAAAAGACAAACGTAGCTTGATATGTTTTAATTATTCTTTCAAGTTTCTCGCAAAGGCCACGAGGATCTACTGGTCAAAGAGGCAGTTATTAAAGCAATCGGCAGAGGTTTTCAAGAGTGCTGTAAGTAGGTTTTCAAGTTTCAGTGAAAGCAGTTTATTTGTTTTTCATAAAGTTAACTTTCGAAAAGAAGGAGTTCTTCGTCTACCACTTCACTATCACTGGCAGACAAAAACTCGAACACGGACACATGCACAGGTATGCGCTACAACATGAACTTACACAGATATGTACTGTCAAGAAAATTTTTGAACGTTCAATCCACTCTGACACTCTGCTTCAACAGTTGATTTCATCAACAAACCCTTTCGACTCTGTATTGGGCTGAATGTTGCGGAAGGTTTCATTTCGTTTTCGTTTTCAAGCTCTTCAAGTTTGAAGAGATAGTAACCACTCTTGTTTAATTTTCTTGTTTATTTTGGCAATATTTGAAAAGAGGCTGATATATAGTATCTTTATTCCACAAGACTGTGACAATTGCCGGTATGGATAATTATAACTAGGGTTATATCAAAGTACATATACTCGTCAATTCTTGGAGGAACCTTTCAGCTCAGTTAAGTAGAGTTATTTGGACCCTTCGACAAGAATTTCAAAACGGTAATTATAATAATTAGAACATTACGATATAATAATTGAAGGCTTTACCGCTTTACAGTGCAATGTACTTTTATGTGTCATATCTCATTACGTCGTGCAATTTCATGTCATGCTATATGTCACGTCACGTCATGGCATGGCATGTCACGTCATATACTATATAACTATTTAGGTCGGTTCAAACCTTACGGCTTATCATAACGGCACCCCAAAAACCAATGCTCAAAATGACCAACTGTAATGGTTGTCTGAGACTCGCTAAGTTTGCATTTAACCAAATGTTCCATTTTGGAACCTGTTTTGACCAAAACACAAGATATGAAAATGACCATAGCTTCTTGTTAACATAACCAAAGTTTTTTTCTTAAAATCTAAAATATGAAGCTTGTACCAATCAGGAAATGAGACAAAATAAAAAGTCAAAAAAGAAGATAAGTATGAATCAACCAATAAAACGCTTAAAACATTGATATTTTTAGAATACGTAAAAATACAACAAAAATAAAAATAGTAATTGCCAGCCGTTCAAACCTATAAGTGAAATAAAATTAAGTAAGCTACAGGGTCACAACCTCTTAGCCTGTGTGACAGAGTCATTAAGCCCAGTGATCAGGGAAGTTAGGTTACAGGCGCACGGTCAATCTGACACGAAAAACGCGCGCACAGAAAGGACGCCTGGGAGAAGAAACTTACAATTTGTGACTTTTCCTACTATGTTTTCTCCCAGGCGGCTTTTCTTTGCGCGCGTTTGTCATCTAGTGCTCAGTCTTCGCGTTACTAACAGTTATTGACGCACTTGAAACAATAATTCCCCCACCCTTAGTGAGTCTGTTACACAGGCTACAACCACCACTCGTTGTTTCGTCTATTTTTCGTAGTCAATTTTACCCATGCAGCTACAGTGAACGAAAGCAACCATGGACAGCTGTTTTGCACGCTGTTAAATGTTCAACGTCTCAATTAATCTGAACAAAACCGCAAAACGACATGGTACCCTGTCAAGATACACCTTTATTTTCACAGGGTGGCCCAGTCAGTCTCTTAAGACTGTTGTCAAGAGGGACCCTGATAATTTAGTGGAAGAGAGATAAACTAAAACAATTACATGACATATTTTCAAAATCTAAAAATTCAAAGATAAGCAGTTACACGAAATTTAAAACTATAAAACATACTACAAATATTGTCATTACTATTATTATTGTTGTTATTGTTATTATTATTATTATTATTATTATTATTATTATTACTACTATTACCATTAGACTGATCAAAGCGAGCGCTTCGAGGCTTGTCCTCGTTGCTCGAGCACCGCGCTCATCAGTATGATCTAAATCTTTCCTTAGATAATTTCAGCTCGTGTGACTTGTGAGTCGACTTGTAGCAAGTCTAGAAATAAGCATTTTGAAGTGCAAAGGACCACACGACGTAAGATAAACTGTGGTCTACTGACTCGATGTTGGATCTCTGTTTTAGATGTGCATGTAATAGACGTCATTCTTGGCGTCTATAAACAAAATCTGAAAGTAGGTCTATCTAGAATTAACCATACAGTAGTCCTTTGAAAGATCGTAAGTCGACTTCACAAGTTCAGTTTTACAACAATAGCTTTTTTCCAAATGTTCATTTGCCGTGTCATCTTACCAAGAGACTAGACAAAAGTATTCATATTTCTTGGATAATGAACAATTAGCTTTTGTATCACAAACTTGGTTGTGAATGGGACAACATTACTCTGTAACAGTTTCTCAAGTCTTAGTGTAAGAAACAACGAAAACAATTTCTACAGATGAGAATGTGTTCATGTCGAATAGCTTAAACCTAAAACAATATGCAGTTTTAGAGTTAACAATTCTATCGAAAAAAGATAAGGTCTAATAGTATTTTATATAACTGAACCAGCAATATTGGAAAATCTCCCCCTTTTCTTGTCGATTGCGCATGTACAGAAAGATTAAGGCGTGGCGTCTAAAATGAACAAACTAGGACTTAGCCATGAAAACCTTTTCCGCTTTAATAAGAAGAGTTCAGCTATAGACGTATAAGTCTGTTTCATTCTCGCAAAAATATCAATTTAAGTCATTGCTTTAAGGCCGCCATAAGCTTCTAGTTGTATTTAGACAGGCAATAGACAGGAGAACAAAGGACAAAAAAGTGTTAAGCTTTTTAGTTTCAAACATTTCTCTCTTGAATGAACCCAAGAAGTGACTGAAATTTCAACGTCCCAGCTGTTTACTCAAAAGCTCACTAATGGCGTCGAAAAGCTTTTAGAATGGTTGCAATAACGTTGAATTACTTATCATTGTCATATTCCTTGCGATATTACACTGCTCCTAAATCAATAAATTGGCAGAACGGACCCAGTGTCGGTTTTGTGCAATGAAAATGCCCCCGTTTTGCCTGGAGATAAACAAGTATGTCTCGTGACATTTACAGCTTTGATCACTGCCCGCTGACGTCCAATTGTAGGTTTGCTCAGCCGTCTTTCAGCTGCAAAATGTATGCTAAGCTGTGTGTTCATTGTCACATACAGGGACGGATTATGTGTACAGTGATGAATGGCCAAATGATGAAAATAATAACTGGTTAACACTTTCGTGAGATTGTTTTATCACAACTGCTAAATTTTCTTGTTTCCCATTAGAATATTGGACACAACACGCAACAAGATATACCTGTGTTCAATTGTTCCTTGTTTCTCAAAGCCACTGTGCGAGGGCTTCGGAGTTGCTTATTGTGAATAAACTTTGATACAAAGACTGGCTTTCACCCCTTTTTGAGATAAATGATACCCCTTTCAAACTACGAGATTGATATTTCCTCTGTTTCATTTCCTAACGTAATAATTGAAAAGATTTAAGGTGATATTTACTTTTTACCGTTAGTTGCAAAATATAAGAGAAATAGCAATCTTCAGCCGGTGTTCATTCTTCTCGCAACGAGAACAACAACTGACCACGCCTTTTTGTAACACAAAATAACCAAATACAGCAAACTATGGAACTAGTTTCTTTTAAGCAAGAAACTTGTAAAGCATCCAGCTGTTTAGTTTGAGAAAACTACCAGCAAAATTAAGTTTTTGAATGTAGTAGTTTCAAGGAGAATAGGACGCAGGAACATTGTCAAGACTGAAATTTATGAATTTTTCAGCTTTTTGACAGGAATTCATCGTTGTTTGACAGCAGAATTTTTTTATTAATTTCATCTTCATCAAAAGATAAGTTTCCGCACTTGTTAAAATTTCAGCGACAGCTCGAGGTGAAAGTATACGTTTTGATTATACTCCAGAAAAGTGTTTTGTGTTTTTAACTGAAAGAGTTTCTTTCTGGGAGTATCTTGAGAGAAGTAATTTTCGCTTGTTTATAAATTGCATGAAGTTATATTGTTACTACTCTGTTCTATTGTGTAGGGACAAGTCATCTATTTCTCTGTGCCGCCATTGTACAGATACAAGACATACAGTACAAAGATCTCAAACAAAAATCTAAAAGTAAAAATGCGGATAATCCGCCCAAATGGGTTCTCTTTCTGCTGGTATTAAAAAACATAGAAGTTGACCGTTTTCTATGATTTCAGGAATTATCGCACACAAGTTCAACCTAGATAAACTTATCAACATGTTTTATGGAATAAAACATGACACATGAGCTAAATACTTTGAGCTTTTTATTCGATATCAGTTTTGATATGTTGTTTGAAGGAATAAAGTGCAGCAAGGAGCAACAGCAAAAAACAATTCAGTTGATCTAGCAACGATCTGCTTTAGTTGATTTCGTTGTAGGTTTTGTGAACACGTCCACGTCTTCGTTTCATTCGTGTTGTATGATATTGCCGTTTATTGTACGCTAACATATTTTATATAGCTTTACTGACAAATAATTTATGCCGATGTATGTGTAATGTGTAGATAGCTAACTGATTATTTTTAACAAAATTTCTTAATCACATAATCCCATTCCGTCAATTATGACCAGATTAAAAATTCAAGCTATGTAAGGATTTCAAAATGAAATATTAAACTACATTTAAAACTGAATGTCGTGAGTTATATTAGAGTATTGTCACTTATGTTGTATTTTCCCCTGAATACAGCGATATCTAAGTAAGGCTTCGATAAGCAAGGCGTGAAAAGTACAGAAAACTGTTTGGATTCTTTGCTTTGTGCCACAACAGTAAATAGCGCCAAATAATTATAGAAAACACAATTTACAACAAGTTCGTGTCCCACTTGAAAATGGATCAGTTTTGCGAAGAATCTGGCTGAGTTCATAGCTTTACAGAAAACGAACGACTTTGAAAACAAGCTTTAATAAAACTTCCAAGCATGCACATTAGCAGACTGGTATTTCTTTGCTAAACCTTCATGAATAAAACATTGTAGGAATATTCTATGCAGTTGTTTTGTAATTTGAATCAATTTAAGAGAAAAGACACTGACGTGACTTAAAATCCAGAATCTTTTTTGTAGTACAAAATGGCAATTGAAAAACGATTATCAACTTCTATAAATCGTTTTGATCATTGATATAAACTGGCAAATGAGCGGGAAATAGAAGTATCACTTTCTCACCAACATGAGCAGAAGTTTTAACAAAGTAGGTGTAAAACTGCCAACTACAGACCCTTTACTGGTTTCTTTATTAATAAAAACGCTACTGCAATTTTACTAAGGTCAGTTTTAAACGTCGAAATTCTATCGAGTTTAGCTCAGTCGAATGTTATTGAAACCGTTTAATTTTGGCTGTAAATCCACGTTCGAAACGAATTATAGAAGTCTGAAAAGTTTATTTCGTACAAATATTAAATCATTTTAGATAAATCAACCCAGCTTCATTGGACCTTCACAATTTGTTTTAGACGTGCATGTTTAACGGCTCAATTAAATTCGACTGAAGTATGACGCCGAAGAAAAGGCATAACATATTTCAAACTAAAAAATCGGATCGTAACTTTGAGCCGTGATCGAGAACTGACTGCCAAAGTCTTCATTAAATATAACTTTTATGTAAAGTTTTCAGTTTATATTTATGGTTATTTTTGAAGTTGACAAAAGCTCTTTCTCCTTTGGGATATCAAGAAACTTTGAGACACATGGCTGAAGAAATGAAGACGATTTATGGATCCGTTTTAGATAACAAATGATAGAAACATCCAAATTGTTTCGGTTCTATAACTGTACAGTCAAATGTTAAAGAGATGTAACCGGTGAAAACTGCATGTTTAAGCAAACGAATTGCAGTCAGTCACTTTTTAAGTGTTTAGAATTTAACTTCAGTTAAAACTTGTTTCTTGGGGCTTTCGTCCTTTGAAAGCGGTATGACTATGAGAGAAGTTGACTTGGCTCAGTTTCATAGTTGTAAATTGTTAGGAATACGTCTCACATGAAACAAGCTTCCCAGCTTGAAGTTTAAGTTGTATATTTTTATAAAAAGAAACTCTGTAGCGACAATGTAATTACCACCAATTGTTATAATAAAAACAAGTTAGATTGCTTGGGGCACTGTATATGTACATATGTGTCGTAGCGGGCACAAGCAAGAAAATATTAGGGAAAAATGTGACGACTTTGTGCAAGCCGAAGCGAAGTCAAGTCGTGTTTGGTTGTTCACTAGATTGTTGACACAGTACCGTTAAACGTTTTGTCAAAAGAAAAGCAACCCGAATGAACTGCGAGACATCGCGTTTTCTACCAGCAGACCAAGTTTAAACCTTCGTACATATATATCTGTCGTACATTTTTATCTGTTAATTTCTGTATAGATTGATGTTATAGTTTGCATCCTGTAAAAATGAACTGAACTTGATAATACCACCGACACTAGACTTTCAAAGTTTTCTTTACATTTGATACAGTATTGGACTTTCTTTATCTAAAATAGATTGAAGCAAGCTGCCCTTTCGTTGGTTATAGATATATAAAATCAAAATGTTTGGCATAAAATCATGAACTAAATTGAAGACTGACGTAAAAGGTTTTGCTGTTGTTTGACTTAAAGGAAGAAATACCACTTCGTCGTTGTCGATCCAAATGGAATCCGTTCAACTCAACATTTACAATGAAATTCTTAAAGTCTATTTAATTAAAAGAAATTCTAACCTCTACGCTATTAAAACACTTTTGTAATGAATATTATCTTAATTCAAGATATTTCTCAAACTTTTTATTCAACAACGCTAAAGTTTCAGGGCTTACGCAGTGCAACAACGATATTTAATTTGTTTCTTAGTGGTGTTTACACTATCATCGGGACAAAATTAATCAAGTAACGCCTTTTGTAGTTTTGATCTACTTCGGTTTCATGGAACTGTGAAACTGCGCCTTTTGTTTGCGGCCTGGCGGGTTATCCAACAGTAGTTGCAAAAATTCATAAGCGTCTTTTGCACCACGAACAAAGAAAAGAATTCAATAACTAAAAGAATATGAAACAATAAAACTATTATTTGGAATAGAACAATTTATATCAAAACTATAAGCTACTCTATCAAGCTTCTATTTCGTAAATTTCAACAGTTAGAGCTTTAAGGTATTACCAACCATTTCCGATACGCTATGAAGCAACAGTTTAATTAACCTTAATCAGTAACGGTGAATAAACCGTTTGACTGAAAATTAGCTCTATCTATTACTGTGGCAAACTTACATTTATCAAGTTCAATTTCTCTTTTAAAGAGATTTAAATATTTCATTGTTTAATACCTTAACAATGCTAACCTATTTATGAATTACTGTTAGAATTTGGATCAAGAGCATTCCTTGCTTGTCCCGTAATGCCGGGTCCAGTTTCTCCAGACTGCATCTCAATAAACGGTTTTCAGAGTTATCTGCCTGTTCAAGTTACGAGTGTAAATCGGGTCGGGGAATATAGGTGGGCACTACATGGCCGTAACAGGCCACCGAGGGTCCGTATCGCCCGCCTCCCGCTGTATACCAAGCGTGCCTGTTGTAGGGTGATATTTCCAGCCCCGGCCTAAGTGAGACGTACGGTGGTTCGATCCCGCGATACGGATGGAAACTTTCGCACGGCGGCTGCCTGAAGCCTGAATACCCAGTCATCATCCCAGGCTTACCCGTTTCCGGTGAATGCATGCGAAGGTGTGCAATTGAGGCGTATTCCTCACAACTACTGGCGACTTCGTGTTGCGGGTACATTCCCTCCGGAGTATATGCGGCTCGTGTATCGGGCGGGAGTGGAAGACGGCCATCCCGCAAGTAAGCGCCCTCGGGAGCGAGGAAATTGAAGTGGAACGGCGGCCCGTGTAACATTTTTCCCCGCTTGTTTGCCTTGTCTCTCTTGCGGGGTTGGTACTTGTAGTCTGGGTACAGTTGTTTGTGCTCTTCCTTCAGCTTTTTGGCTTCCTCGAAATACAAAGATTTCTCTTCCTCTGAAAGCTTCTGCCATTCTAAGCCCAGCTTCCTCGAGATATCAAAGTTGTGCATTTGTGGATTCTCGTTAGCAATAACCCGCCTTCGCTTCTTCGACCAAAGAATGAAAGCGTTTAAGGGCCTTTTGATCTTTTCCGCGGCCTTCGGACTCTCGCTTGAAGTACTCGCTGCAGTTGAGCTCATGTTGTGTTCGTTCGCTTATAACTTCTGATTATTGTGTGTCCTTGTGCCGTCACGCCCGCGGTCAATACCAACTCGTATCTACTGTTGCTCCGCGCAAGCACGCGACAAAGACCCGTTTGGACAATAAACGCTTGGACCCTCAGTTTTGTTAACAGTACGTACTAAATATAGTGTCCCGTTTCCACGTGTTGAATATGTGCGCCTCAAAAGATACAATATTGCCTGATATAGTCCACAAATCCTCCCACACAAAGTAATTAAACGTCTTTGAATAAACTATCTGTTTTTACATTGCAGCCTTTATTGGCACTCTCTTTATTGTCCCGTTGGACAGGCCAGTTTCAATACAGTGACTTGAGTGTCACACTGTGATTGTGTAAACAAACAAACATCCTTTGCTGGCCGTGATTGATATTTTTATAGCCTTCTTCTGTAAAACTGATCCCATTGTTTCGTATGTTTACAAATATCTGAATCGAACTGTGCGCTTATAACACACCCAGGTCAATATGTTTGCGAATTAGCATTTTTCATCTGCTAACGCACGCCACTAACGGGTAGAATTGACAAGAAGGAAACTTCCAAACTAGTAGCTTGCGACACAAAGTGCCCATTGGGTGTTAAAGACCACTTCCTTGAGGGAATAATGTGAATTTTTGCGATATTCCTCATCCTGTGTTTTGTTAATACTAACTTGTGATCAAACTTCGAATGAGTCATTTTCAAATATACAGCAAAGCTGTCCCTCAGATATACCGACTCGTGACGCAAATAATAGTCACCCCTGTATTTAGGAAGCTAGTTCTATTTGTCTTTTGTCAGTACAGTTGACATAAACGTTTGGAGGCCGAGAGAAATGAAGACTAATTTTGTTTTCCGATCGTGGGAATATCGCGAGTTTACATGGCTTTCGAAGCGCTCGACTTACTGATCTTACGTTTTAAAATGCCTTCAATTATAATTTCTTCCTTTAAAATTATCATAAACCATCTCAAACACAACGCCTTGGCAACCCCGACAAATCTGAAAGTGTTAAAATTTTATCGATTGCAAACTACAATTGTGTTGAGGAAAATTTTACATCATAAAGGCTATTGAAACAGTCAGACAAGGATATTGAATGAATGAATTGTCTTATTCGCTACCAGATTACTGTAAGTATACACTTGAAATCATTTTAATTATACCGTGTTTAATAAAAGGACGGAAGAGTGGCCTTTATTCACTGTAGCTCAAGACTTTATTACTTTACACTGATTTGTTTAAAATGCAACTTTAATAATCGTCAATCGCTTAATTCTAATAAGGTGTCAGAAGGCTTTTCCGAAATCGTTTCTGCGAACAAGAGGCTCTCGAGTGATTATATATTGCAGTTTGTCCGTTTACCCCGTAACCAGGAAATGAACGTTTACATATAAAACACGTGACAAACATCACGATTTGATTGAAATATTGTCTTGTGCTTGGCCTGTCAGAAGCTTTTATACAACGGCAAAGGGTTCTTATAAACCAAATGCCACACAGATGGAATTTCTGCCGCACAAAAAAAGCGAAACAAAAAAGCTGCACACCAAAATATATTGACGCATCAATGCTTGATTTTCGCTTTCCTTTCTTCTGATTTCTCGTGGAGGAAAGAAAATCGCAGTCGTAAACATCGTTTGCTAAATGTAAACTTAGTCTGTGTCAGTACAAACTTTATTGCAAAGTTGTTTGAGTAAGGTTTTCCTTGGCCCACATTGCGGCTGATGAAGGAAAGTTTAGCGAGGCTTAATCCGCGGCGAAAGGCTGTTGACGGAATAAGCCCGAAATGTGTAAATTTCTCACCGCTGTTTGTCTCCCCCAATGTACAGTACAGTTAATGAAGCAATCATCAGGATTAGTTATTACACTGGTATTGTATTAAAGGCATTAAAGAAGTTGCCGCTGTTTGCTGAAGGATTAGAAGTGTAAGCGGCTGGAAAGTTCTTCTGTTTTAACCGCCTAAACAGCAACTCACAAAGAGCCACAAAGGAGGTCGTTTAGCGTTCTCTATTTCTTTGATTCGTGAACACATCAAAGCAAGACCAATCAACAATGGTCGCGATAGAGAACTTTTATTAACTAACAGTGTCTAAACGAATTTTAATTGAAGTTTGGAACTTTCTGTAACTCCGAGGGATTGATAGGACTTCAAGAGCATTTCCGGCGTTTTGTCGCAGCCAATCAGAAACGAGCATTTTGGCTCAGCTTCAAGCGGTTTTCTGGCAGCTCTTGCTTCGTTTAATAATTATGTAAACTTGCTCTTAAGAAATAAACCGAAATTAGATTTTTCTGTTTTCATTTTGTTTCTATTAATATCAGCAAAGAAACCAAAATAATTGAGAAAAACTTTCGGATTGATCAAGAAGTTCTTCTCTTCTTTTTTGGAGGGACTGCGGTGATCATGTTCTGCCAACTTCTCTTTTTAACCGCAATTTCAGTCTACTTGCTAGAAAGGTTTAAAACAAAGTCAGAAACCGGAATAACACATTCCAAAATTCAAAATTCACATTCACGGGTATCGAACGGTCTTTGAGAGCATGCAAACACTGACAAGCACTTGAGTCCTAAACAAGGAACACTGGCGATTTCGAAATTCAAGCGAGCGAGCGTACATCATTCAACATTTTACAAGCTTACGTTTGGGGGACTGTGGCCAGGGACTGCCAAAACACTCCTCGGCAACGCAAGGGGAGAGTAGATCACATTTCGTGACCGGTTATGGCTAAAAAACGTAAATGCCGAAGATATGGTTTCTCAGTCCTAAACCACAGTCCCATAAACGTAAGCTTAGGACTGAGGTTTAAAACGCACACCTATTTGCAGTCACGGCCACAAGAGACCAGCTATACTTTGCTAATAAGTCCTAACTGGGACGAAACTATCTGCGGTTGCTGTTGAGTCTCCATGGGAAAATGGCTGAGCGCATGCGTAGTCAAAACTTGGGAGCAGTGTAATTGTTGTGGCTGTACAGTTAAACTTCGGTCGTTGTAAGTTTTCTTCATAAAAGACTCGTTTGTTTTCTAAAGTGTAAAGTTGTGCTCCTTCGCGATTTTGTGGCAATGGCTTTTTTCACATTTAAATGCATAACAATGAAAGCTTTTTACTCGAAGCCCCGACACATGGTGCAATGTCGCGCGCAATGATGAAATTGCACCGTGTGTCAGCTCTTTGGAATTGTCGCGCGCTTATTGCAGAAGTAGAATCTACTTCTTCAACACTCGCGTACCAACTTCAGGGGGTGACAAGCACCGACTGCAACAATTCCGAGCAATATTTCGTCCAATGTTTCATCGTGTGCAAGGGCTTTTAGCCTCAGCCCGAGGTATATGAAATAGAATATATAATACATGGGCACGCGTAGATACGAAATTTAACTTCGAATGTTAAAATCGATACTAGTTCACGAGTAAGCGCAGCGAACGAGTGAGATATCGACTTTGGACACAAGTTAATAAATTCCATATCTCCAAGCCGGGCATCAGTGTATTGTTATATTTATTATATAAACAAATACCATGCATTTCATATGTAAAACAAATTTATTGTAATGTACAAAAACATTTATTGCAAGAAAAAAAAAACTTTTTGCGACTTTTATTGAGGGAATACTTGAATAGAAACTAAAACGACTAAAAAACTCTTTTACAAACCTCTCAGCCATTTTAGTCTTTTTTGTTCGTTTTCCTATGTATTATATAGCGGGATTTTCATAACTTACATGTGAAACGTTGCAAACGAGTAATCGACCCAAAACAACTGCCGACTACAAAGGCGGGCTTTGTTATAGTATCACCGATTGGCTGATATTAAGACACGTGAAATTATCGTATTTTTGCGTGTGTACTAGTAAATAGACATGATTTTTCTCTGTGACCGAAATCTCTGTAAAACACTGTAGTTTATATAATAACAAATTTTGATAGTATGTTCGTAAATTTCGGCCATTTTTCAGCCATTAACATACGCGTTCTTATAAAAAGTTTCTAATAATAAGAAAAGTGTATCTTTTTGCATTGATATACGAGCCAAATGACAAATTTCAGCACTAATTGAAGCCCAAACTATTATTACCCACTCCCTCGAATTCGCTGCAGCTAGTTAATGCATTGGCTACTAGCTGAGTTATCCCACAGTAAAAACGGCTACTAGCCGAGTTATCCCACAGTAAAAACGGCTACTAGCTGAGTTATCCCACAGTAAAAACGGCTACTAGCTGAGTTATCCCACAGTAAAAATAGAAACATAACATAAGCAAAACAAGCGCAGCTACAAATTTGCAGATGTTTATTTATCAACGTTTTTACATCTGAATCTATACTTTCAAACATTTTACGTTAAAAATTTTATACTTCATAGTTTACCATCAGTGAAGTGCAAAAGCGAGGAATTCTTGACAAGCACCAAAGATATCAAACGAGCCTCAGTATTGGTAGACAAAGGAACAACCAAAAATGTGGGAAACTTGATTAAAAGTTGGCATTGTACATTCCTGAGGGCGAAATCAAACTGATAGATATGTCAGGGTGCGACTTAAGATTTTGTTTGGCCTACAAATTTTCAATTTTGCTTTGCGAGATAAGAACGTTTCCATATAAATTTTTATTTGAAATGTGTTGGCTGCTTAATTACTGGCTTACAAAACTGAAGTTTTGTCTTACTTTTTGTCATCTGTAGGTCCTTAATTCGCACCCTGTATGTTCATGAGAAAAACTGTTGTTCAGGGAGTGTGTCTTGTACAGTAACTGGTGCCTCCCGACAACTCTCTTTCACGTAAACGTCCCAGTTACCGCTGATCGCAATGACCATAGACTCATTTCTCAGCGTTAGCCTTGACTTGGTGTTAAATATACATAAATACCAGCGAGAACGATTGGAAGTCCGAGCTTCCAACAAAACACAGAGTTGTAAATAGCTCATATCTACATTGGTATTTATGCTAACGCTGTAAAAACGAGTCTGTAGTCATTGTAATCAGCGGCAACTACGAATACGAAACTGGACTATTTACAATCTACTGAGTGTTGCATAAAGCAAAGAAGAAAATAAAGTACAATTTTAGAGGCTGTTGTCGCAGCCCGTCCTGGTTTCGTAAGCTCCCTAACAAATGGGCTTGGATGTCTAAGCTCTGGCAGATTCTCGGACACGGCCAATATTTGGCTCGGTCAAGCGGAGCAGCATTTTTCTCATACGAACAACCTTGTTCCCAGGCCCCTACCTCTACTTCTTCTCTCGGGGGAGGGAGAAGCCTGGAAATGAGGTTGATATGCATACACGTAGAAAAGTTGTGGGGCCCTTCTCGCAGGGACAACTTCCCCCTTTGTAAGACGGTGCCCGTGTACAATATACAGCAGCATTAAGTGTTTGTTATGTACATTAAATTAATAGCTGAAGAAGCCCGTGCAGGGACTATAACTAGCTACGTGCAAAGTTCATCAGTGCTCCATGCAGTCCTTGAAAGTTCGTTAGACATAAGACTCGTACACTTGTGCTAAGCGAATACTACAAAAAGAAAAAAAACTAATATTACTATACTATATTTTCTAAGCAACTTGGCCTTAGGGACCGTTCATTATTTATACCAGGGGGTGGTAGGAATCTCAAGCAGTTTTAAGAAAACCTGATGACTCCCTTTGAAAACACAAACTGCATGACGCCCCTTCTCGCTTTTAAATTACCAAGACCACCCCTATATATTTAAAACTGTCCTTGATCCTTCCCTTTCTCGTTATTAAAAAAACATCATGACCCCCTTATTGCCGAGCCTCCTCTTGCATAGATAATGAACAGTCCTTTATCTACATCCTCGGAGCTCCCGGATGGTCCGTTTTCTCCTCCCCGTGCACGGCCACAGCGTTTCGGATTTTCTTTCGCACCCTCATTTT
>JAOEHT020614339.1:0-15464 GCA_025448195.2 Parazoanthus atlanticus | reverse complement strand
GGAGGTGGAGCTCCGCCTGTAGCTTCCGTTGAATCTGAACCTACACGGAATAATAATAATAATAATAATAATAATAATAATAATAATAA
This sequence comes from Parazoanthus atlanticus, assembly GCA_025448195.2. Taxonomy (NCBI): domain Eukaryota; kingdom Metazoa; phylum Cnidaria; class Anthozoa; order Zoantharia; family Parazoanthidae; genus Parazoanthus; species Parazoanthus atlanticus. The sequence goes on along the minus strand of JAOEHT020614339.1, from coordinate 15,375 downwards.
TAATAATAAATGACATCATAGTGCGCATTTTCATAAAATGCTAAATGCGCATAACAATAAAAGGAGTCAATTGAAAGCAGTGTCAAAAAGGTGGGTTTTGAGTCTAGATTTAAAATAAGAAAGGTTTTCTGTGTTCTGAATGTCATTTGGGAGATCGTTCTATAAAGTAGGCGCGGCAAGCATGAATGAACGGTCAGCAAGAGTTGTCTTCTTCGACTTTATAGAGGGAAAGGAAAAGGATGCCGTGGTTAGAGCTGTGAAGGTTGTAACGGCCAGGTAGAGCGACGGAGATTAGATCAGACAGGTAGGGAGGAGCCAACTGACCGTACCAAAAAAGATGGCGACTGGTATATTTACCCATAATTCTTAACACAGAAAATCCTAAAAATGCTCATAAAACGCACAGAAAAGTTACAAAAACTTCAAACCAAGTATACACAACGCTGTTACTGTACAGGGATGAATATCGCAAAAGTATATGGCTTTCTCTATGCCTACTGGCTGTATTAGGTTTGTAAGGTATTGTGGTACAATGTACAGCCACCATCTATTTCGGTACAGTCAATCGATGAAGAACTTTAAATGCACGGAGCAAAATTTGAAAGTGAGCCTCCTAAGCCTGACAGGTAGCCAATGTAGTTGCTTCAGAAGTAGTGTGATGTGGCATAACTTAGATACACAGAAGACTGAACAGGCACAGTCATTCTGAATACGTTGAAGCTTAGATATAAGAGTGTCAGGTGAGCCATAGAGAAAATTCCAGGTTATTACACGGAGACCAAACATCTGAGAAAACTGCAATAGATAGAGCTCGATTTGCTGTTGTATTCATTCTGTGTTTTAATCTCACTTGCTAAGCCCTTCTGGTAGTCGGTTGCTCTCCGTTTTCGGCCGCAACGCTTAACGCATTTTGTCTGGCTTAGATCGAAACTACCTCGTGATACAGTTCGATCATAGTCAGTATAGATACGTTTCCATCACGATTTGCGCAATGCAGCGCCTGATGTGAACGCTATTCATTATAAGTAAACATCTTTCTAAATCTAAATTGGACACTGCATCAAACTCCCAATACAGGTGCATGATCAGCGGTCAAGAGTAGTCTTTTTAGTCTGACTCAAAATCTTTCGTTCATGATCGGATTAAACATGTTTCAGAGTGAACGCAGCTTGAGATACTTCTAACAATTGACTTACTGGCGTCGTCTTTTCCAGCTCTCGCTTTGATTGCCGATGCTAAATCGTTCTGCAGGCTGGCGGAGCTGAGTTCGCTTCCTGCATCTGAACATTGAATAAACGCCGATTAGTACTTGGCCTCTCCGCAGATTGTTATTTTCCTTCACTTTCCGAGGGAGCTCTTTCGCTGCGAAGGAAATTAAGTATCTGCGGGGAGGTTAAATAGTACTCACCAGTCTGGTTACGGTGAATTCTGAACAACTCTTTAAACAAAATGTCGTTTGTATTCAGTAGAACCATTCGTGGACAGGGAAGTTAAGCCGTTGGTCTAGTCTCTTGACGTCCTATCGGGGGACTTAAAAGAACCCATGTACTTCTCGAAAGAGTATTATCCCGCTGTTGTGGTTTGTTAAATGAGAGCGCAATTTAATGTCTCAAACAGAAATCATTGTGAACCGCTACTAGCGGTCTGGCTAAGACCCTCAACCACTGGACCATATACTTGCTGTGAACAGGTTGATGAAAAGCCCCGCGGGGAGCACCTGAAATGTACGTAGTATGTAATCGTACCAATAAGCAAGGTTTTACATGCACCATCCAAAGCAAAACTGATTGATTCAAGAACATACTTCAGTTAGCCTTAGTGGAAAATTCTACAAAATTCTTCCTGCATCGATAAGCCCAACAATGCCCAAAACAATTCAACGTCTCTAACTTTCAACTCATGGTTAGATTTAGGAAAGTTTCTCTTTTATTACTTTGTTAATACCTTTCTGTTCGGCGTTCTCGGCTCTTTCAGCTCTTCTCCTAGCCTCATCCGCCTCGCTTCTCACTTGCTCCAACTGCTGGGTCCTGGTAGCAAGGGCTGCTCTAAGCTCATCGGCAGTGAGGCCCTGGAGTTCGTCAGGGACATCTCCACCTTTGGTGCCATTAACAAGGCCCTTAGCATCCACAGGAAGGTCCTCAAATGGTACAATTGTTCCATTTTGTACTCCCGAATGCTGTGGGGGGACCTTGCTCGTGTTCTGGGAATGCACTTCAGCCTGGATTTGAATGGCTGAGTTTTGGGACTGGGTGTCAGTTCTGGCAGCTTTCTCTGCATCCAAAGCCAGGAGAGCGTCAGCCAACTCCACTGAGAGAACAAAAGAGGATATTCATCGTACACCAATTCCTTACAAGCCAATAGCAGCTTATCAAGGGTTGGCACTCGTTCACACGGCTCAGAAGTACGTGTTTTAGGATACTACGATCATTTAGGGTTATCTATGGTTATTTGGGGTTAGGGTTAGGGATGGGGTTAGGGTTAGGGTTAGGGTTAGGGATGGGGTTAGGGTTAGGGTTAGGGTTAGGGATGGGGTTAGGGTTAGGCACAGTGTTGGGGGCAGGGACTATTTTGTTGTTTCTCGAGAAAGGGACTGTGTAAGAATTTTGGACATATTCACAGTAAAGACTGTCTGGTTGAGAGCGAGTAATATTGAGCGGTTGGCGTATAGCAGCAGTGCTTAGAACTGGACTGCTAGCTACTCACTGCTACTCTTCTTCTAGCTTTTATTTTGACTTGAAATCTTACTAAGTTTGAGTGAGTCGTAAACGAGTGCTATAGATATGTAAGTTCGATGATTTTGAAAACCAAGTCAACCTTTAATATCTGCATGTAAACCAAAAATAAGAACAGAAACATAACGATACTGCACTAATAAACTTCTTTGGGAAACTTCCGGAATACGAATATATTCGGGAAGATTTTTTCATACCTTCTGGAAGCAGTAAACAATATAACGATTGTCCGAATTAAGAATTAGGATGAGCTTAAAATCGTATATTTCGAAAGATTTCGTCTTACAAATACAGCCAGTCGAATGCACCTTTAGATTAATTTCATTTCGCTTTACAGTGTAAAGGCTATTCACGATAAACATTCTCATAAATAGGTTGCAATCGCTGTAATCATACCTAACCCAAGATCAAGTTCATCTTCATAGTCATCTCCATCATCATCATCATCACCTCCTTCAGGTGCGCCGCCCACTCCAATACCAACCCCATTCCTGTCCCTCACTGGCACGGTGTCTAAGTCACCACCTGTTGAAGTCAAGAAAAAGTTGGTTATAGATTAACAATGATTAACAATCAGTGCGCTCCAGATATAACACCTCATGGCAAGAAACACTGCTGGAGTGTAACCTCAACAGTCTCAAGGGCTTTTATGCCTAGTAAATGGACTATGGACTCTAGTTAGCTCTTGTTCGTTTTCGCTAAGTTTTCTTCAGTACTTGCATGAAAGTAAATGATTATTTTAGGCAGACAGAATCGTGTTTAGTGTAAAATTTATGTCACAATAAAAACTCTTCAGGAGAGGTTGATCATTTTCTTAGAAAAAATATAAAACTTAAATTATTAAAGGCTTTATTACGGGAAACTGAAGAGTAAAAACGAATCCCCATACAGAACAGTCAACCGTTTAATAAGGTATTTATCATATTGCTTTCTGTGCAAAAAATAATTGTAGAGAATCCAAAGTAACTGAATGAAGTGGTCCACCATATTCTGTTTAATATAGTGATATATTAATACAGTAACCCGCATAATTAGCCAATCAAAATGCCGTAAAAAGCCTTATTAAACAAAAAACGGCTGACCTATATAATAAAACATTTCATGGATCTCCCGTCATGTCGATATCCCTTTATCTTGAACAATTTTCGTTACCAGAGAGTACGATATAACGGGGAAATACTGTATGTGAACTTCATGACTCACCAACATGCGAAATGTCATTCCAGCGGTTCTGAGAAACTACACCTGATGCTGGCCAGTTGCGGGGAGACTCGGGAGAGGCAGCTGTGGGAATAACAACAACAACAAACTCAACTCGATTATTCACAACATCTTACAATAAGAGAACACAGCGGAGATTGTTTTGCTAAACATCTCAATCAATCGATAGATCTCCGGCCATCGTCCAATTCTAAGTTTTACTCAAAGTATAGTGGCCAAAACGATTTAACTGGACAAAAAAAACTTTCAAAACACAATTTTCAAGAATCATTGCATTTTGAGGCTATATTCTAAATCTAATCTAGACATATTTCCGGCAAATTAAAACTGTACGGACAACTATAATGTTGCTGAAAATCAGTAATGAAATCATATTATCAATATTTCAAAGCAAATTATGCCACGCATCACGCCAGTCCGCTGTTCAAACGTTAGTTAATAATTTTCTACGGGCCAACAAGAAATTTGAAAGTTGTCCCAGACGCCACAATCAGGATGTTTAGGGTACATACAAGTACGCATGCGCCCGGCCTGATCCAGGACAAAACTTTAACCCACAATTGGGTTTGCTTCCATTTACAGGGTACTCTTTTGACGTTCTGAAATTCCATGACTTTCAACTACTTTTTAATTGACCTTTAGCAGTTTTCCGTGACCTAATTTTGACCATCTTTGTCGTGGTGATAACAAAAACTATTCTCAGATTTGAGCTTCTTTCAGCACAGTAACCAAGTTCAAGATAAAACATAGGTAGTCTTTAAGTATTACAGATATTTATTTACCATTAACTATATAAATCCCATGGTGATCTAGCTTTCTGTATGTAAATTAAGTCGAGTTTATGTTTAATTCTCATTCATAATAGTAAACCATTCCATGTTTTAAAACAGTAACTTTCATTTTCCATGACTTTCCAGGTCTGGAAAACGAGTTTGTGAAATTCCAAGACTTTCCAGGTTTTCAAGACCTGCAGGAACCTTGTTTTAGACTTATTTGGACCGCCATTTCGGTTAATGTAACTGGGTATCCAGAAGTGTTTCAGCAATACTTAAAATAAGAACTGGGTTACGTGTTTCTGGATGTGTTGCCCAACCTTGGGTTACCTTCAACCCATTGGCCCCTATATATTATATTACTCCACTTACCTCCTCCACCAATCATATTACGTGGTCTCGGAGTCTCAGTCAGTCGACCCCCCTGTACCCTGTACAATACGTCCATCACTTCAGCATCAGTTGTGCTTGAGCCGGGGACTATACCATCTGTAAATCCAAATGAAAACAAACATACGCAGGCTCAGTCCCTTCTTATAATTAACTCACACAAATTGCTTGCAAAACTAGATTTTCCAACTTACCTGTTATAACACCGAGAGGTATATCAAAAACCTTTGGGGCTCGCTACTTTCGGGTCACTTTCGGGGGGGTTACTGTCGAAGGATCCTTACGTTTAAATTAAGTTAATACTAAGTGATGATTCACCGATACATTCAAGAAAAATGCATCATTCGTTTTACTTTTTATATTTTTATCTTTGTACCGATCCTCCTTAGGAGTAAAGGGGAAATAAGAATATCGCTTTTGCTTGTTAGAATAAAACTCAGCTTTTACGTACGTGTACGAATAAATATCGATTTGTGACAAGGAAGTACCTGGTAGCGTTCTTACTCCTACTATCAAGGGTGTCGATAGTCTGCGGGGTTGTTACTTTCAGAAATCAATAAAGGCATCTGAACAATACCGTTACTTTCGCAGAGAATATTTACTTTTGAGAGATAGTTGTGTTCAGAACTGTACAGTAAAGAAACAGAAAACAGACAGTGTCTCCTTCAGTATTGGACACGTCAACACAAGCTTGTAACTTGGATTGGTCACCGACTTTATACAAGGCCTTGCATGCGTTGTATTGCATTGACTTACAGGATTTATTGACAAGAAAACTAAGTTACAACCTAAATATCTATAAATAGGTACTGTTCAGACACCGATCAAAGTTTTTGACAGGCAAATGGCACGAATGGTCTGTTTTGGGTGGGTAATAAAGTTGGATCGTAATTATTTGTCAAGTGTTATGAACGTTACTTCACTATATGTTCCAGCTAGTATAAAAATTAAACTTCTGAATACGAACATTACAATATTACGATAGTATGTGACAGCCTTTTGTCTTACACCACGTATATTAGGCTTTAATTCGCACTGGGACTGTTTAAGGATATATAATAAATTGATCGCTGCATTATAATATTGTACACTGAAGAGGACCGCAAGGTCGAAAGGCCTTTGTAATTAAAATCGTGGCTGTATGGCGTTATTCTACTTGTTCAGTTTAGTAACGTAAAGTTGTTTGCTCAGTATGGAATTAGAATATCGATTCCCGTGTGCGATCACGCCATCTACATAATGCTTTTTTTTTATCTACTTTATATACTGAAATCCAGTACAGTGACCATGTGCTCTTAACATTTGCTAAAGGGGGTCAATCTCTTGTTCCTGTTGCGCTGTCTTAAAGGAGATCCTGTTTGATACCTCCGACCTTCTAATGATCAGGGTTCGTACAGACATTTGAATGCAAAATTCCAGACTTATTCCAGAACTTTTTCCTCATTTTCCAAACTCAAAATTAGGTAATCATTTTAGATAAAAGTATTACAGACTGTTGCCACTTCACGCAAAAGCCAATATTTTAGATATTTTATTGACCTACGTTTTAGTCTTCCGATGTTTCAGATTATTTTCGAGCATTTAGCATATTTTCTCAAAAATAATAATGAAAAACTTAGGCGTTATTTCTGCTACGGAGTAAAGCCCAGAAAAATCCAGACTTTAACCAGACCTTTGCTTTGTTTTCAAGACTTTTTCCAAACTTTCCAGACATTTTTTGGATTTCCAGACCTTTTCCAGTTTTCCAGATTCTGTATGAACCCTGTTCTATGTTCTCTAACTCAAGAACCAGGAAAGTCCTCACGGGATTAGATCTGAAACTGGCTCCACCCAGCTAAAACTAGCACCGTCTGTGCCTCCTACATTGTGCGAGTATGCCAGCTTTGGAACTCTCTCCCGTCCACTATTTCGAGCCTCTGAATCTACAGCATCCTTCAAATCCCGGCTAAAAACTGTACTATACAAAAGGCTTATCTCTACTTTTGATGCTGACTTGGCGAATCATCTGTCCTCTCTGTCGTCATCTTTTCAAGAAGTAGGTACATTCTCAAGGACTCTTCAAGGCCTGTGTGAATCCTGTATAATCGCGGCTTTTCGGACATGTAAATAGAGCTATACACAAGCACTGATGGTACACTGTTAACCGGAAAGAAAAGAAATCCCAACGACCTTACGTACCACTCCTAAGTTCAGATCCGTTAGGGGTTCTAACTGATGCACTTTAGTTTAAAGCCGCAGTTTTCCTTAGTCTCCAGACAAAGACTTCCGTATCGAAGCCAAAAATTTGAGAGATCTTAAAATACTTTTAATATTTTTACAGGAAAAAAAACTTATAAGTATTTTATATACTCACTTTTTAAAAATCAGTCTAAGCCCACTTTATCATTTTAAACTGATGGTATCGACAAATTCTACTCTACGATAATACGAAACGTTTGTGACCTTGTAAACTAATCGGTTTTTGTTTGCTTTTAAATTTTTAAGAATTTTTTTTTAAAAAAACCACACAAATTCGTCAAACTAACACATCGATCAATTAGAAACTTCGACATTCCCCCGGTCATTTGAATAATTCCACTGCGCGGATAGTAGGGAATTCAAGTTGACACTGGTGACTGCCCCGGGGTACCATTGTATTTTGTTGTCGGTCAACCTTAAGCGTATTATTTTTACATTATCCGGTACATTTTCGTTTATAAGGAAATATCAAAATTTTATATGCTGCATGCAACAAATAACTCTTTCGACAAACCGCAATAATCCATTTCGTTTCTATTTCGTACGTATAAAGATTGTTGTTGTTGTTATTATTATTATTGTTGTTGTTGTTGTTGTTGTTGTTGATGATGATGATGATGATGATGCCAATTGATGTAGGTGGGGAAAGTGTTTCTGCTTTGGAACTGAGCTTCTGAACTTGTTGGTTTTACACATGCCCATGCAATAATTATTTCGGTTATCTAGATTTGTTTGAATATTTAATATCCATTTGCAATTGCATTTCACTGACCTGTTATGCCTAATAAATAATAATAATAATAATAATAATAACAAAGTAATAGAAACCGTTCTTACACCTATAAAAACACTTCTGTGTGTTTACAAATTATGCTGCATAATACTAATGATAAAATTATAATCTACTGAAAAGCATAAAATCACATCTTATTTGCACGCGTTCAACGTTCTGCTTGGCCCTAATCTCTTGTCTAACACTTCGACCAGAAGGGTCCAAAATGCGACATCAACAACCCGTCGTTTCTATAACTACACGTACAACCCCCAGATGGCATGTACACAAAGCAATGCCCTTCCGTCTGTGTACCCCGCGACACAGTCGAGGCTCTCGCGGCCCGTTGACTCGCGGGATGCGAGGAGCCGTCATGCTCGTCACGCGCCCGTGTGTTAGGGTTGGTTGTCCACCAGGAGTTGTAGGAGCTGCGACCGCTGGTCTCGTTGGGCAGGCGGATAAAGCGTTTGCGGATGGACAGCGTATGGCGGATGGCGTTCTGAAGAAAATATATGAAATTGTAGCTAAAAGTTAACCGACAGCTCGTATTATCGATGCAGAACGTCAACAGAAATACAACCTCAACTAGTTTCGACTGAAACTGCTTTTAAAAGCTATTTTAGATGTATGATTACTGTAGTTTTAATCGTTATCATTACCTAACTAATGTTGTAGTCTGTATTAGATGCTAACACACTGTAATTATTTGCGGAAGTCAAACCGATATGGACAAAAATATCCAAGTTATTTTTGCAGTAGCCATAACTGTAGCCCGTCTTTTTCATAATGGACGAGTGAGTTCAAAGTTGTTAATCAGTCGATATGAGAAACAGTTTTTCCATTCATATAATTTCTGCCTATTTACTTGCAACCATACGATCAGCCATTGTTGGATTTCATTTATGTAAACTATCAATAGCTAACATTCTATTCAAACAGAAGAATACCATAATTAATTCAAACATCTGCTTGTGTTCAAGCTGACCTGAAGCCAAACGTCACCACAGAAGGTCGTACTGAAATTACTTTTAAGTCTATTCATGCAATGTTTGTGAATGTTGGCTCGCGCGTTTGTACATCAATAAATCTACTTTAGTATTATTAACAAAAAATACTATTATGAAAAGCTTTGTTTGACAAATATTGGAGCCAGATCAAGCATGAACAACCAGTTAACTAAGTACTGTAACTAATTAACTAACTAGTCAATCAACCAACTAACCAACCAACTAGCTAACCATCTAATCATCGAAAACAACCAACCAACGAACAAACGAATGAAAAGATTAACCGAACCAACCTACCACAAACTAGTCACAAGCCAACAAACAAACAAACAAACAAGCTAATTAAACAATTAATCAACCAACAAGCAACCAACTAACTAAGCAGATAACTAACAAACCAAAAAAAATAACCAAACAAGCCAACAAACCAAATTCAAAATTTATACCAAAATGTTTATACTTATGTACTCCACTTCTAATCAAACAAACAAACCAAATAAAAAAACCGGCAAACAAGCAGACAAAAAAGGTTGAGTTCGATGAATTGCAGTGCTTGGGAGAATAAACGCGAAATTTGCATGTTCTCACCGACTTGCCCTCGTCTCGTGGTCTGCACGTCTTTGATAACTTTAACTTAGTAAACTCCTTTGCGCAAATTCTATAAAAATGTTCAAATGCACATTGCGACAATATCTAGAGTCGGCCGCGTTATACTCGAAACGTTTAGATCGTCAGGACGACTTTTGGCAAATTAAGCTAAAGTTCTCGCATAGTTCGTTCCGTGTTTATAACACATATTATTCAAAAACGAATTAATCTGCCCATTTTAACAGCAATAGGTTATGCCGAAAATGTTTTGTCGATTTAACTACGTCCACTGAACGCTCTTATGGAACTCTACATAAATATATATTGAACGGCGCCCTGTCATAAAAGTTTGGAAAAAGGATATCAACCAACCTATTTTTTCTCGAGACTTAAATAGGTTTTATATATTCCTTTTACACAAAGTGTCTGTAAATATACCGGAGGAAAGAATAAGGTTAAACAATTTATGATATCCTTTTGTTAAAAACTTGCAACTTGTTTTATTTTATTTTCTACAAGATCGGACCGTTTGCAATTCTTTTTGCTCAGTATTTCGTCTTCGAAAAAAACAAAATCTAATTAAACCATTGCATTTCGTAGCTGACATTTCAATTGTCTTCTGCATAGAAATCACAAGTAGCCTATTTATTTCTCGGGGCGCAGTTTGCAAAAAATGATGTACCATGATTCGGACTAACAGGTTGCACATTTTCAACTATGCTTTCTGGTAATGCGTCCGTGATATGGTTCAGTGTTTCTCATGTTTTATCCGAGATTCAGTCAGGCTTTATATTTTTTTAAAACCCAATTAAACTCTTCACGTTTAGTAATATCCACTGGCTGCATATATTTCGGTTGATTCTTTTATTCACCAGTTCATCTGGGCTAGTCAAGGCTAGTGCGAGTTGAGCTCTGTATTAACAAAAAGGAAAACAAATACATAAAAACCTGATACAAAATCGAAACACAAAAAAAACAGCAGAAAAACAAATCCTGAAAAGAAAATGTTAGGAATATTCCCAAGTTCATGACTTCACAAACGGCATTCCTTATCAAAATCATTTTTGGTTCAACTCACTTCGCGCTGGTTGTTACACAAGGAGCACAACTCGGACAGTACGTACCTTCCAACCGGCGTTTGGGGAAGAAGACCCGCTCTTATTCCTGAAGTAAGGGACATTGCGGGCTATCCACTCGTATATTTGACACAATGTCAATTTCTTCTGCTCGGAAGATTCGATGGCCATAGCAATGATATCGGAATAGGACATATCACCCAAAACCTTTGAGCGAGGCGGCCGTATAACTCTGCGGTTCAACGGTTGGTTGTGCTCTTGGCCAACATTGGCGCTCGGCTCTCGCTCTTCAAAGTTGTTTACTTCTTCGAGCGGGATCACAACGGGAGGGTTTTCTACAAACTGGACGTGCTGGGCTTGCTCTATTTCTATTTGTTCGTTGTAGTCTTGGGAAGTTGTCATTGTTGAGCAGTTCTGGTCGCCGAGTCTGTGTTCACTAACCACCATTTCAGAACTGCCGTTGAAAAACAAAGTGCCACGGTTGTTTGTAATTTCTTCAAAATGCTCTGTCGGAACAAGGATGTTTTCAGATTCTGTTTTGCCCTCTTCCTTCTCTTGTTTTATTTTTCTGTTTTGATCGAAGTAGACACTCTGTTTGGAGTCCATCGCGATGTTAATCTTGATCTTTTTCACTCGTGATTACTTGTGCTCCTCTACACGAGCCTGACTGCAATTGAACTAGTTCCAGACAGCAATGGAGTTTCTTTTTCTTCAATTGCCTGTTCATGCGTAGGTCATTACTATTTTTTCAATGACGTGCCGTCCTGCCCAATTGTCGTATATAGCTAGCACCATTTACGTACTAAGGTACACATCAAAGGATTGATCAGGTTTGTAATGCTTCAGTTAATTTGACTCAGTATAAGCAAAGCCGGAGTTGAAGGACAAGCCAACGACAAGACGGGAAAAGACAAGGAGACAAGATAAGGAAAAAAAAAACGAGACGAGACAAGGCAAAACAGTAAAGGACGTTCTTAACAAAAAAAATTGCCCCAGTTTAAAATTTGGAGAGATTTTATCTGTAAAAATTACTAATAATTACTAATTTTGTAAATACTCCATAAAACAGGTGTAAACTGCAAGAAAGATTTTAACAAACTTCGCGGCATTCTGATAAAAGACATAAATTTATCTCACTATTTCCTTAGTTTCTTTTGTAATTCAACAAAAAAACATATTTACATTTCAAGAAAAACAGTTTTCTAAAAATCCCCGGAAAAAGTAAAAAAAATATTTGTTAACGGCTACTGAGATACAAAAGCTCATAAATATGTGCAACGGAAGTGGCCAGGTCGCGAAGCAGTTTTAAAGTGCCACGTGACTGCGCTGTTAGTCTTCGTCTCACAGCCCGAGGAGCACCTGTATTATGAGTCCCATGAATAAACGTGAAGAAAGGAAATGGTTTAATTTTGGGTTAGATTTAGGTTAAGGACAGGGATACGTTTCTTGGTAAGGACCCACACTTACAACATCACTTATGACTCACTGACACATTGGCCATATATATCGAATCACACAATTAGAAAAATAAAATGTTGACTTATGACCGATAACTCGTTGACTCATAAGAGTTATGAAAACAACTACCTACAGTATTCCGCCCCGCATTCATAAATGTCTTAATATTCAACAGAAAGAAATGAAACATTGCACGGTTATTGAGCATGTTAAGTTCTTGTCCGTTTGTATTGGCACAGATTATGAAATCAATGATAAGAAAACTTCAGTGTGCCGCTACTCGGGGTAACGTTAAATGGTGGCTGTGGGCAATTTGGACGTTTGTACATGCGATACATTTCTGAGTGGCTATGTCATTGTCCATAAGAAAGAAGACGAACAGAAATTCTAAAATGTATTTATACACATTCACACCGTGATCTTTTTACGTCGGAAACAGTCGTTTTAATGACGCTCCTCAAAATTAACAAGAACAAACATTGGTGCTACAAAACATTCTAACTAAACATTTTGAATGAATAAATTCTACCATAACAACAATTTAAATCAATGGACCAATATGAAACGAATCAATCTATCATCTAACCTTAGTTGCGAGTAACTGGAGCAATAAAACTGGTAACAACAATGCATGCATAATTTAAAACGTCTCAGCTTTGGATAAAACGATTCGAGCCGATTCATTTAAAATCTTGAATCCTGTTTCACTTCGTGAATGTGTTCGACATGTCCACAAGAACTCTCGCAGCATGCAAACCGGTATACGCGTGACCGTTGGCAGGGAAAATGTGACTACTGGTTGGTGTCACACAAGGACTGGTTGGTGTCACGTGAGGACTTGGGTATGTTACACAAGGGTTTGTGTGCGTCACATAGGGATCAGTGTGTGGCGCGTGACCACCAGTATGTAACCCGTAAAGACTAGAATACGTGACAGTAGGACTTGCACGTGTTACGTGAGAATTTGGAAGTGGAACACGAGGATTGAAGTAAGTGACCTGTGCAGCGGGATATGTCACGTGAGAACTGCGATGTGCCACGGGAACATTGGGATCTGTCACGTGACTACCAGACCGATTTTCTTCCCGTTTGCACACATTGACAATAGGAAATGGTGGCGGTGGATGGGATAGCAGGAATCTGAAAAGTTAAAACAAAAGAGTGACAAATGATTGTTTGTTGTTAAAAAGCAATATGTTTCAAACATTGTGACTGCGGTTACTTCAATTTATTATAATTATGCATGAGATACTTACTGCTCAGGCAAAGAAAAGGGAAAGAAAGGTTGGTTGACGAAGGCTGCTCCGTTCTCCGCCTTACAGTGGACGGCGCATGCGTTGGAGTTCATCAACTGAGATGCTGTGTCAAAGAAGAAAAAATATGCGAGACGCAGATATTGATATGGTATACAAGTTCTTTGATAAGGATATAGTACTAAACAAGTTATTCGATATGGATATGGTATACAAGTTCTTTGATATGGATATGGTATACAAGTTCTTTGATATGGATATGGTATACAAGTTATTTGTTACGGATATGGTATACAAGTTATTTGTTACGGATATGGTATACAAGTTATTTGTTACGGATATGGTATACAATTTCTTTGAAGACGATGTTACGCACCGTGAAGAAGTTCTTTTCAAGCCACAAAACTTTAACCAGTTTTTGCGCGGTTCCGAGTTACTGTTACATGTAAATCTCAGTGTCAAGCCGTCAAATGACTTTAAAGGGATTTAGGGTGGGACTAAAACTGCGGTAGAGGTGATTATAATCAGAGGCGCTGAAGGGGTCGGGGGAGTTGTCAGTCTGTGAAAAGGGTTATGATCGGTAATACAAAAACATTTCGAAATTTAAAGAACAAGTTTATTGTTATAAAAACTGTTCTCAAAACGTTTCTTTGTTAAATATAAAGCTTACTACATTGCTAGAAATCCGTAACCAATCTATTTCAATTTATCAAGACAAACCTACTTAACAGAGATTGCGTGTATAATTGGAAATTTCTTGTCAACTGAAATTGGGAAACATAACCGGGGACGTATGAGGAACTTTACGGTATCTGACTTAACAAAAGTTGCTTCACCTGGTTCAAACGCAAACATTTGTGGGGTGGGGAGAGGAAATCCTAGTCCGTGTCCCAGAAGCCCCGTCGGAAGTGGTGGTAACAGGACATTAGTGGGTATGTTTGGTGCCTTCGACAGCTGTTGAGACCTGAAAAATGATCAGATGGAACAATGAGTGAAGGATAGCTGGATTAAGAACATGTCCACAAATCACTGTGATTAAAAGGGCGGAAGAGGAGGAGGCGGCGGAAAAGGAGGAGGAAGAAGAGTAAGAGTAAGAGAAGGAGGACGAGGAGGAGGAGCAGGAGGAGGAATAGGAGGAGGAGGAGGAATAGGAGGAGGAGGAAGAGTAAGATGAGGAGGAGGAGGAAAGGAGAAAGCGGAGGAAAAGGAGGAGGAAGAGGAGGCGGAAAAGGAGGAGGAGGAGGTAGAGTAAGATGAGGAGGAGGAAGAGGAGGAGGAAGAAGAATAAGAGGAGGAGGAAGAGTAAGATGAGGAGGAGGAGGAAGAAGACGAAGAGTTAGATGAGGAGGAGGAGAAGGAACAAGAGGAGGAGGAAAAGGGGAGGGGGAGGAGGACAAAAGGAGGACAAGGAGGAGGAGAAGGATAAGGATAAGGAGGATAAAAACAAATTTAAGGGCTAGGATAAACCAAAGGGCAAAGATAAGGGTAATGACTAGGACAAGCACAAATATAAAAAAAGAACCGAGACACAAATAAGAAAAAGGACAAGTACAACGAAAAGGACAAGAAGACAAGGACAAGGAAAGGACAAGGAAAGGACAAGAACAAGGACTTGGCCAAGGGCAAAGACAAGGATAAGGACAAGGACAAGGACAAGAACAAGGGCAAGGACAAGAACACGAATAAGGACAAGGACAAGGACGAGGACAAGGACAAGGACAAGAACAAGGACAAGGACAAGGACAAGGATAAGGATAAGGACAAGGACAAGAACAAGGACAAGGACAAGAACAAGGACGAGAACAAGGACAAGGACAAGGACAAGGAAAAGGACAAGGACAAGGACAAGGACAAGGATAAGGACAAG
>JAOEHT020614232.1:0-15473 GCA_025448195.2 Parazoanthus atlanticus | reverse complement strand
AATAATGACAATGACAATGATAATAAAAATTATAATGATAATTATAATGATAACATGATAATGATAATAACAACGATAACGATAATGATAATGATAATGATAATAATAAAATGATAATGATAATGATAAAATGATAATGTTAATGATAATGATAAAATGATAATAACAATAATAATGATAAAATGATATTAATAATGATAATGATAAAATGATAATGATAATGATAAGATGATAATGATAATGGTAATGGTAATGATAATGATATAATGATAAAGATATTAAATGATAATAATATTAAATGATAATGATAATGATAAACTAATGACTGGTGATTTATGATATAAAATATTATAAATATCACTCAAACCTTGAATCAAAACAAATCAGAATCAGATGAGGAGAAGGCAATTTTAATTCCTTCTGGGATCGAGTTCAATAAAAGTGGTGATTCAAAAAAGAAAGATCGTTGACCGTATGTATCTGTGTCGACTGTAGGAAATTTCATTTGGAACTTCGTAGCCTTAATTAGCGAGTTCTGGTTGGAGTATAATTTATGCGAAGCTCAGTGACTTAAGAAAACTTAGGTGATAAGGAAGAGTTTGACAAATCATTCTTTTATGGTAACTAACGATTTGATCTAACGCTCGAGACGTGGGCCTTATAACCAACCTCGCGACAGTAATAGCAATTAGTAAAGGTCTTAATTCATATATATCAGAGCAGAGGAGTACTCTGTTTACAGTAAACAAAAATACGTTTGAATGATTTGCCAACTGCTCTAAAACTACATACTTTATCAAATAACTGCGAATTTTGAAGATTACAAATTAAAGAGGCACCTATATTAATATAACAAAATATAGACTTAAATCGAGCTGTGCCTACTCTAGGTAAAATACAATTATGTGATCTATTACGAAGTTGCCTAGCTATGGCTGTGGTGGTAGCTGAACTTGATGATGCCTTAAAGGGGAAGGCGGTCTCAGCGCTGTACAGCTTGGAGCAATAACCAGACTTAAAATCACAATCTGATTTAATATATATGGTAATAAATACTGCCCCAAACTTCAATAGCAAGGGTAAAGATACAAACAATAAGACTCTGAAAAAGTTGGCTAAATCACTTATAGACAGTTCTTGATTTCTCTTAAAGGAGAGGAGAGCCGGAGGAGGTAGGCAGAAAAGAAAAAAGAGGAAGGGGGACCTTTTCTTCTCTGCCTCGCTCCCTTCCCCTCTCCCTTTCTTTTAGCGCCGCTACGCAGGCTGGATAGAAGGCTGCTAGCTTTGTTAAGTAAATACTAAAACTGTGTTCCTAGTTGGATTGGTTTTCTGCAAATGTAACACTTAACCCTACGCTTTCATTCAGTGGATAAAGTGGAGTCATCGTAGTCGGTTTTGCTCTAAGAACCATTTCCCAAGTCTTCCTAAGGCTAAGATTTATGTCATTGTCTTTAAACCAGTTAAAGTTACAGTACCCTCTGGAGTGGCCCAAAACATAAAAACTTTGATTTTAACTAATATAGGAAGCCTTTACATAGACTTATGACAAACGCATCGCGCAGAAAAGCCATTGGTCTGGCGTCATCTACTTGAGCCTCAACTTTGACTGAAAGCCTCCACAATCTTAATTATTACTTTTAAAAAGTCTCTCATTGGTCAGAACGAACTCCATCAACCAGAACGGTCGAGCCTCATAAACCTGAAAGTGGCGTTATTCCACAACAAAAGACCGAGGAGGTCGAACCCCCGCTTTATCAAGCTGCAAACACCTTATCGACGCTATCAGATGCACAGAAAAAACAATTGTATTTAATAGCAACAAAATAGATGGCTATATCAGAAAATGGAAACCGTTCCTGCAATGTCACCCAGGCCCTTAGCCGCAATACCACTACATGTAACATTTTTACTATCATATTAAATATAATTGATGTAAACCCTATGTTCATAGCTACTCATATACACGTTAGTCAAAAACTCTGTAACTCTTTAAGACGAGGAATAAAATAAAGATTGCAACAAAAAAAAAAAAGACCGATTGCGTCTTTGGTAAACACGGCCCTGCAAGAATCTAAAATATCTCCAGACATTTACGACTACTGTAATTAATTGCTTCTAAACTAGTTTAGCCTAAAAACTACAAATACAAAAAGAAAGACAAATGAAGAACGTTCAGTGCCCAGCATCACCCTCTTACACACCCTAAATCTGTGTGCTTCTTCTTAACACAATTTTATTGATATTAACCAAATGAACATGCTTTACTGGCACAGTCACACAACAAACGACTACTCGTTTTGCTGGTATATATATTGTTATAAAGCTATGCAAACTAGTTGTTGTTATTTAACAAGCAGTAATTTTATCTCCATCTGCACTAACATGTTCAAAAAGAGGATACCTAATCTTCGAGCCAGGATTCGAGCCAGGATTCGAGCCACAGGATCCGAGCCAGGAATCGAGCTAGGATTCAAGCCAGAATCAGAGACATTAACAGTCGAGCCAGCGGCTTTGCGTCTTTTAGGCTTTCCCGCCATTTTATAGATATAAATAAATTGATTACCGTTGATTGGAAACAGTCACCCTTTTGCCGAAAAAATTGCTCGGCGTACCGAATCCGAAAAACTCTATGCAGAATTTGTTCTTGGTTAGACGTGACTACAAGGGAAAACAACAAGCATGTAGTTTGATAATCAAGATTTTCAAACGTTATTTTTGCGTTGCGGGTTATTTTCTACTCTAATTAATATTGTATTAATTTTATAAAAGCAAGTAACAAATTACGCGCCTTATTATAAATTTTCCACAGCGTTTTGAACTCTTTTTCGATCCTTTAGCTTTTCATCAAAACAAGACATGGCCGACCTTGACTCTGATGATGACAACATTTTGAACGGTTTAATAGTGAACCAGGCTCTCGCGTAACGTTGGCCATTTTGAAGTGAACGTAAAAAAATTGCAAGCAGAATGAGATACGCAAGTAAACTGGAAAAATATTATACACCGGGTCAACATGAGATCAAATCCTAGCTCGAATCCTAGCTCGAACACTTTCTGGCTCGGATCCTGGTTCGAATCCTGGCTCGGATCCTGGCTCGGATCCTGGCTCGAATCCTGGCTCGGATCCTGGCTCGGATCCTGGCTCGAATCCTGGCTCGAATCCTGGCTCGAATCCTGGCTCGAATCCTGGCTCGGATCCTGGCTCGGATCCTGGCTCGAATCCTGGCTATACTATTAGGTTCAATATCTCGTTCATAAACTCTACAATTTCATGATAAGCGTTGCTTTGGTATTTCAAACTTCAAGCATATATCCTCTGAGAAATTCTGCAAGAAATTAGTTCTCGGACTACTAAAAGACGACAAATGTGCTTGATCGAGACCCTATTTGACTCTGCGTCGATTCCCTTAAATCGCTTAAGCCTGGAACCCTCAGTTCAGTCATTGGCTTTAATTTTCTCCTTCAAAGAATCTTTCATAAATTACACTTTCCTTGTTTCATCCGAAAATATCTCAGTTTTCCACGTCTTCTCCAGCGAAGGCCATTACTTCGAAACTTTCCCAAAAGACTTTGCCGTTAAGTTAACAAACAATAGCTATGTTCATGAAAATGTCCCGAGCGGTTCATTAAATGGGTGACTGACGTTTATGAATAGCGTTACACTCAACTGCTCTATCTTCAAAGTCAATTTTCTCGGACAGTTTTCCGCACAAGTTAGGGCAATACAAAACTAACAACTCAGTCCATTTTTGGTATATCGCCATAAAATTTAGCAGAAAAATATATTACTAAGTCACGTCATGAACAGTGCCAGGAAATAAAGAACTTCTTCTTAGTTTCTTTCTTACGACCTTTGTTCTTCAGTTACGCGTTTCAAATTAAATAAACTCTAGAAAATAGATGACGCGGAAAATAATCTCTGATATGATTTTAGACAACAAACTGTGCTAAAATTAACAAGGTGACAATTGGCAGCTTAAAATGGAATTCAATAGAACAAACATGATAAATCGTTGTGTCGGAAACAACTCTCTTATCTATAATATAAATCACGCTTTTCCATTTATTCTTACAAACATTTAAATGATTTTGTAAGCTTTCATTGATATGTAGATAACTGAATGATTACTAGTAATCAGTCAGTTATCTACATATCAGACTGTATGGTAACCTTAATAAAATAAGAACCTCTAGCCTAGATTTGCCTGGTCCATAGGTATAGGAAACACCACCATAAGAGAAGAATTAAAGAAACATATATGAAGTGGTGTTAAGTGGTTAAGTCAATGTTTAATTGAATATTTAATTGACTCTTGACTTACTAATACACCACGTTGCTAATACAAATATTTGTTCGTTCCAGGCCTCAGCCGGGGAGGGGGAGGTACAAAATTATGTTGTTCGGACACATTTTGTCTCATTAAATCGACAAAATCTAAATACTTAAGTTCATTACTAAATACTGTCAACATATTTAGTTAGTCTTTTTTAGTTCTATGTTTGCTCGATCAATCGATCAATGGAGCGACAGTGTAGATCTTCTTATAAAGATTTATAAATTTATATTTACATTTAAACAAAACAAGTATATCCTCGTGAAAACAAATAAATGACCTGTATTTTCATTGCCTCGCAACCTCCACGAAAGAAAAATCTAGTCTGCAATTTGGCCTTGAGCTTCTGTCCATCAAACACGATAGTTTGACCGGATGGGTGAACGGTGATAATTGCGACCACATCACAAATCGACGTGTACATACGTAGTTGCCTAACTACCGGAAAGCCCATGAATGTGTGGCTGTCTTTGAAAAATATTTGATCAGTCAGTCCTGCAGCAACAAAACAGTGGCAGTTCTTAGAACTTTTTAAAATGTCTGGAAGCCCTTTGACACCTGTTAAACCGAACCGTTAATTTCTGAAGAAACTGCACAGTCATTCTCAATGAAATATTATCTATTTTAACTTCCTTTAGCTCTTTGTCAAACCAAATCATAACATTTTCCATACGTTTTGAGATATTTTATGGTGATTCGTTTCCAATTTCATACATTACTCTGCTGTGTGAGGAAAGATCTTAGTGGCTTGCTTGTATTAAGAACGTCTAGGGTCTTAATTTAATTTAATCTAATTTAATTTAATTTATAACTGACGCAAATTTCATTTAAATATGTTGATATGCGCTTTGCACTCTAATTTCAAGCAAAAAAATGAAAAACTTACTATAAAAATACACACACCCACATTAAGATAACTTAATCAAATTTAGCTAACCCTCCGTCCCCATCCCCGTAAGACGATCCAAAAAGAATGTGTTTTATGTTCTTTCTTAAATGTCGCTAAACTATCAATACTTCTGAGTTTAGATGTGAGATTGTTCTAGGGTTTCGGAGTGGCAAACTGAAATGTCCAATGGTAGTGTTTACATGATACTGGAATGAAACTCAGTTTACAGCGAAGTTCCCACTCTGGAATAGAAGTACGTACGATAAAAACATCCGCCGGGTGGATCGAAATTAGCTGATCAGCCCAACCAATCCACCTCCTTTACATGATACTTCAGGTTGTGCAACATGCGGCCGGATTCCGTTCAGGAACGAACATTTCGATCCGGTACAGCTACCGGAATGAGAATTTAGAAGGTGTAATGTAAACGAATGTAGAGACTCGGTATGGAACCAGGATGAAGTCGTACCGGAATAAAACTCGATCCAGTGTCATGTAAACACCGCCTAACTTTACATTTAGCACTAACTGGAACTAACAATACACTACCGCTGGAGTAAAGGCTGTATCTTAATTGATGTAAAACGGATATCAGATTACATAATTGTAGTGGAGCAAATCCGTGTAGACACTTGAAAGCTAATAGTAATAATCAGAGTAATAATAGTAGCAGTAATTAGTTAATTAAAAAGTAGCTTGATATGTACACTTGGATGAACTTCAGTATATATGTACGATGATCTCACCGAGCGCCTCCCTTTCCCTATTATGGCAGCTTAATGCAACAATATTATAAAATTTTCAGATCTTTCACTAAGGAACATAAGAAAACGTATCAAGCTTTACCCATTGTTATGGTTCGAATTTTCTTCACAATGGTTAATTTGAATTTTCGCGCCTGGATTTTTCACAGCTTACTACGAGCGGTGTTCGGATTGTCGTCGGTAGAAGTCGGCACCTACTCGGTGCTAACAATTTTCACCTTACCATGACCCCACACAGTAATTAATTGTTGTTTTTATTGGCAAACCTAAAAAACGGTTGGGGGAGGGGTGGACGAACGCTTTGCAGTGTCGGCGATCAGCTTAATCAGTATAAATAAATAGAGCAAATTATGTTCATATATTGAGGGTAGCACATTCTACGCGCAGTACTCTACTATTTTTGAGAAGTGTGTGGGTTCTTTTAAGTCACCTGAGATAGTATGTCAGGAGACTAAACGAACGGCTTAACGTCTATGTCTGCGGACAGTGTGGCGAATGAAGATCTCGAAATAATTCCACGCTCGCCAAAACATGTTTTCTTGATCACTGTTGGAACATAAAGTTTGAATGTTTTATTCTAAACCTTTTTTGTGAAGGCTCAAAGGGTGGTCATGAAACAAGTCGGTTTTGACCAAAGTAGTAGTATATTTGTTGAAAAGAGCATTAATCGAAACCTCAGAAGTCATTCCAAACCCCTTCGCTAGAAAAGCCTTGCAATTGTTTCTAGTCTCAGTTAATACTAAGAAAGACTCATTTCTCGCCGTTCTTCGTGTTGGTTATATCTCGACTTTAACTTTATAACAGTCAACCCAATATGAACATTTACCAGATTGCAGTTGATCAATAATAAATCACACAAAGATTTTTGAGTCGCTTGAAAAATCACAATTCTGTCCTTTCTAGGTTCCTGAACTACAACAACATAGCAACCATCTCCAACGGCGCATTTACAGGATTAACGTCGTTAGAGATATTGTAAGTAGCACGTCTACGATAGTCAGATCGTCATTCGTCATTCGAGTTTTTATTTTTCTTTATCTATAATCACTAACCACTATACCATCGTCTTTACTGCTACGTTATGGGTTAGAAATCGAACTTTAATTCTGGACTTCGTTTTTGGGTTTCTGTCGTTATATTAACCCTATCCTACACGGGGGGGGAGTGCCCGCGCCAAATTCAAACCTCTCTTAAAAACGAACCGCTAAAGGTAGCACTCTAAAGTTTTGTGACTTTTCCTAAAATTTATTAAGGAACAATTTTATGTGTTCAAGTTTTGTTTCTTAATCAACGTGTTTCCATGGCAACCAGTTTCTGAGTGACGTGTCAGCGAAAGTTTTCCTAAAATTTTCTTAAATTTTTCTCATAATGTAAATTTTCTGGGTTTTTTTCTGTGAAACTGTAGTTTTTACTAATTAAAGTCCATTCCAACAGTTTTCCACTAATTTTGAGTCAAATAAGACCTTTTCTTGATGTCATGAAATATCCAAGATGGCGGCCAAGATGGCCGCCATAGAATCCAAAATGGCGGCCTTATGATGGCCTTATGACGTCATATGACGTCATACGTCCGCCAAAGATAATTCAAATTGCTTAGATTGAGAAGTCCAAGTTTCCAAATATGGTACGGATGGCTTAATTTGGAGGACTATTGAAATGGATTACGGTTATGAGTGATGAAGCGAGTCTAGTGTTAGTTGGCAAGAGAAAGTGCCACTCCATTTTACAAACCTCTACATATACTTAAACTTGAGAATGTATTTAACCTAAAAATATCTGTTCTTGTGCCTAAAATTAAGCATGTCAAAACTGACATCCCTGAAACCTTTTCTCAGCTGATTCTATCTGCTCAAGATATGCATAAATATAAAACTAGATATGCTACAAAAAGTAATCTATACAGACCAGCTTCTAGGACAAACTATGGATTATCAAGATTCAAAGCTATTGGCTCAGGAATATGGGGAAAAATTCCACTTACAGTGATAAAAACTTTATCTCACAGGAGATTTTCAAAAAAGAATTATAAGTTATTTCTTCTTGATTATCAGTAATACTTATGTAAATCCAAACAAAATCTTCCTTCGTTTTCAATCTCGAAATTTCATTCTCCTTTCGTTAGTCTGCTTTTCCATTTGATATCTATTATGAGTCTCCTTTCCTTCCTATTAAATTTTGTTGCCTACAATTGGCTTCTTTTTTCTTCCCTTGTCAAACTTAAATACCTGTAGTAGTGACCAACTCGAAAGCTTTCAGCTACTTTGGCCACTTCGCTCATTCATCACACTATCTATTACACTAAATGTCTTAATGAATCTGAATCTGAATCTGGCAGATAGGATAAATGAAGTAACGTAACATAGCGCCAAAATGCCTTGATCCCTGACAGTTCTGTTAGAAGGGTTTGCTTGTCAATTTAAATGGCCTTTATCAATATACTTTGAGTAAGAATGAAAGGAACTAGTTTTGGAAAGCAGCAGTTTGGTATGGAGCAAATCGTGAAACTGGCGCAGCGTTACGACGGCAAAAGCTCAAGATGTCAAGTTAACCCAGCGACAATCGTTGAACGGATACAGTAAAAATCCGCGTGCAAGTACCTAATGTACAGTTGTTCAATGGCTTATTTATTTTTCACTTATATTAATTACAAGATTGACAAAGGAACTACTAATAGATAGATTTAATAAATAGGGACCTTGCGCAACTAGGACGGGAAAGTCAACGAAGACGGCTGCTAGATTTTTAACTTCCCGTTTTCCCTTCTTTTGTTTGTATAATTCATTCGTTACTTTCTAATTTTGCGTGAAGGTGTAGGAACATGAAAAACTAGAAACTTCAGATTTGAAGCAGCACGAAGATTGGAAAGGTTTATACTTTGTTGTTCACGTTCTCTAGAAACCACAAAATTCAGCTTTTTACGTTCTGTTTTCTAAAGAAGAACGTGAAGTCATTGTATTCTGTAATTAAGTCCTAGCTGCGTAAGGTCCCTCGTGGAACGTTTGCGCTTTACAACCCTAGTGGGTTAGTTGGGCAATCCTGTACCCTAACACATTTCTAGTTTCTAGTAGTGGCGGTTATTATAGCAGATCCAGATTGCACTACACTTTACAGTTTAATATATATAAGATGCAAAAAAATATTGTATGAGAAGGCTCGTTCAGTAAGGAAGGAGAATATATTCTGATCATACAAAATTGAATGCAGGGTAAAATATGGAATATGTCATTGGATATCAGACATATAAGAACCCATCGCAGGCTGATTTGGAAAAGTAATGGTTCTTTCACGCGGGTTGTTACTCTATGGAAAATTGTAGTTTAAGTGTACTCTGATGCTCGAATATACACCGAATGTAAGACATAAAATTAGTTTAGAATACTTCGTACTTGAATCTTTCTCAGTGGTGAACAACTTTAGAAGTTCTTCTTATAAAATAATTAATACATATAGAATACAAATGAAATAATTATTAAATTATATAAGCAAAAATAAAGTTAAGAATAGAAAGTGATAATGATGTTAGTTGTTTGCTTATTTCTTGTTTGAAATTTCGGCTGCTCGTTGCGTAATATCTACTTGCGCAAAATGTTTTGCTTGTATTGAATGAATCAGTGGATTCAGTTACACGCTTTTCCATCCAAAGGAGATATAGAAAAACAGCGGCCTGACGGTCGCGAGGGCATATTCTGGTTATGCAACCACAAAATAACGGAGACTCGTGAAATCTATAGACCATAAATACAAAAACGAAAAATAGAAAAAACGTGGCCTAACGGTCGCATGCAACGGCATATTTTGGGTATGCAGCTCAGGCTGCGGTTTTTCTATTTTTGTTTTGGTATTTTATGGTTTGTTTTGATGATTCTCCGTCATTTTGTGAGTCTTTTATTAGCAGGGTCGCATATCCAGAAAATGATCATACAGCCTTGCGGGTTATTTCATTTTTTTTACGAGTCTCAAATCATGCTGTATTTTCTTTCTTTTCCGTCAATTCCTTAGCCTTGGTTTTGCTGGTAGCAAGTACGGTCTCTTTTGTAAATTGTCAACTGGGCAGCGATCATTCCACTACCGTACAGTAAAACTTTGGAACACTCTGGACACATCTTAAAAATGTAGATTCATTATATACATTTAAGCGTTGTAAAATTCTTTTTTAAGAAAGTTTATAAATTAAAATATAGGTTTTAATATTGTAACATTTTACCAATCTCTTTTTAAATACAGCGCTCTTTGTAACTTTTAGCAAATAGATTTCATCTGCTTGTAGTTTTATAGTTAGGATTATCACTGAAAAGCCCTTCTGGGGAGATGATAATAAAAGTATGTATGTATGTGTGTCTCAAAGGTATATTTTGGTTATGCAACAGTGCTACAAGCAAAAGCAATGATAAGGAAATGTGAAAATATACCATGATTTGAGACTCGTATAAGTATATGAAATAACCCGAAGGTTGTTTGACCTATTTCTGGTCATGCAACCTTGCTACTAAACAAGAATCAATGCCACAACGAAGACATTGTAAGATAATAAACATGTAATCTTCGAATATATCAGAATGATCATTCAGATTGGTTAACAGAAATCTCGGGCACAACTTTATGATATTTCAGCTTTCGAGATAACTGAAGATGTGGCATAGGGTAATATGTATGTAGACAAACTTTTTCATGGTATGATCGTTAGATAAACTGATTGCAATTAGATTTTTCACCAATAACTTTGTCGAGTCATTACATTTGTAAACCATATGTAGTGCAATGGAAACTGTGACAAGTTTCTATTACTAAGCTGTTTTGATATAAAAAAATAAACAGCAAACACAATTTTTGATCCAAAGCAAATAACTTACACCAGCGAAAAAAAAAAGTTTCCTCAGCTGAAATGTTGCAGCATAAAGACATTTCATTTCACTGAGACTGTTTCTGCTAAGCTAATCTCTATGATTCTATCATAATCTATAAGAGCTGCATTTCCGAAATTGGAGAAGGAATAATTCAATTTTTTTCTTTCCATGGAACTGATAGCATACATTCGGACGTAACTATCATTTATGGCAATATATTATAAATTCTAACGGTATTTCATTCAGCAATTACTTCTTCAGGTTATTACTATATAACAAGATTCTTTTAGTTTTTGGAGGTCTTACTTTTATATTGAGTTAATTCTTTCAATAGTTCGTGCAAGATATAGTTGAAGAACAAATCTGAATCCTATCACCTGACAACATACTTGCTGTGGGATAATATTGCAATCCTTCTGTTTATCTTAAATATTGAAAACACTCTTCTTTTTGGTAATCCGATCGTAACATCATGCATTATTGGTTTAGTTTCAAAGTGTTGATAAGGTAAATATTGCGAAGTAACGTTTGTTTGTATTTGATTCTCGGTATTGTCAACTTAAAATTCATAACGGTTTGATAAAGTCTAGATAGTAGATCACGGAAAGGTTAGAATCAAATAATACCCTTGGCTAGTTTGTAAAGAATCTTTTTTTAATAACATACCGCTCTTCAATCTTATAAAAGTAAACGTCGTTTCAGTTAGCTGTTAATGTAGCCTTGAAAACAAACTTTACCAATTGTTTAATTTAACATATACGTTTACAGCCAGCTTTGAGTTGTAATTGTTTCGACGAAGGTAAGAAATATGGATTTTACACAGGCCTCAAATTGGTTATTAAAAATGTTCTTTTTGCAAATAGCCGGTTTAGGGCACGATTCCTTTCCCACAGTTTTTAGAGTTAATTACTTTTACGTTGAATTGAACAAAAGGAATATGATGACAAAGAACCTTTAATACTTTTAATGTTAAGTAGGTTTGACAAGAGTTGAAAAGCAAGGAAGGTATTGTACCGGCGAATATATTTGGTTAACATATACGAAGTGAGGGTTGTCGTTTAGTTGTGGAAACTAAAATAAATTGATACTTTTAAACTAAAGCAAATTTCAAACTGTATTTACAAAGTATCTTTTTTGACCGTTTTCTCTACTACGTGAAAGCTCAACTGACAAGCGAGTAATCATTCTTGAATGAAATGGAAAATGTTCCGTTCATACGTCAAGAATGATTTTTCAATATAGATTTTTAAACCAATTTCAAATTAAAAAGTGTTTATTCTCACATGAGAAAACGACACGTTGTTTCCTTCCTTTTTTGTTATTGTCTTTTGGAAGTTGATTCAATGCCGACAAAAATCTCAATTTGGGGAATTAACATTTATACTTTGTGAGAATTGACGCGAGGAACCGGAAGGGCACATTGTTGAATGCAAGTTACATTAAAACTGCCAAAATACATTGTTTACCTAGGCTCCATCTATTTTAACTGCAAGAAAGTGTTTCAAATTACAAAGACGTTGCTTGTAATCTGTGCTGGACTGTCGCTAAACGTATTCTGTGTTTTAGAGCTCGTGAAGAGATTTTCCAATCTTGCAAGCGTAACAAACTTTATAAAAGCTTCCTGATTCGATAACAATCAGTCATTAATTGCAGCAATGTTTGCAAAAAACCAATCCATTCAGGCGGCGGTTATTTTGTGTGGGTTTTGTTCCCTATCGCTACAAGGTAAGTACTCCCCAAGGGGATGTTATCTTCTTGAAACAAAATACCGGTGTTAAACATCTTAAATATATTATCATATGAAATAAGATGGTTAAAAAAGGGGAAAAAAGCTGTGGTAAATTGATAAAATCTGTAACTCGAGTTTAACGTTCGGTACGCGAAACACCAAGCTTTAATGATATAATCATGTCAAGGGAAAACAAACCGACTAAAAAGACAACTTGTAGATATGGCACACAGCAAAGGGAAACGGAAACAGACTGGTAGACATATTGCATTACTGATAGGCACACACACACACACACACACACACACATACACAAACGAAGACACACACAAACAAACAAAACAAACCAACACATACATACATACATACATACATACATACATACATACATATACACACTGACAGATGAACGAATATGATATAAAGTAGACGTTATTAATTTACTTTGATATGATTAAAAAGAATACCACTTCGTAATAAAATGCAAAACATATAACTTATTAAAATCATTGAAACTGATTGCAGTAGAATCAGCGAAAAGCGCGCTAATGTTTGTAAAATATTGAACCCTTCGACAATGTCATGTAAAATCAATGCTAAGTTTTCCTCTGAACATTTCAAAAGAAGAAACTCGAAGATATTTTAATATAACATCCATGCACGTTTAAGGTACCGCAATATAGTCTCATTCGGTCTTGTCTTCTGATTAGGAAAAAATTGCTGAAAATTAAAGGTGCAACTCGACGCGATTGCATGTTTTCATGCTCTAATTATGTCAGAACACTGCATTTAACAAGTATTGTTATGGGCGAATGGATTGAGCCTTCGTTCAAGCATGTATGAACCTATGGTAGCTGTAGACTTTCGTTAAGTCTAGGTAATTTGATCTTTGTTGCTATACTGACCTAATTTTCTTCTCGATAACTAAACTCTTTTCAGCTTAGAACAATAACGGTTTATATATCAGGGTTTATAATAATAATAATAATAACAATAATAATATTAATAATAATAATAATAATAATAATAATAAAACAATAACACTAATAATTATAACATACTTATGCATTTGCAGTTAAGTCTTTGGAAAGGAACAGATATTCACCCAGAGCGTCCGGTTGCTTATTTGGGGAAAATATGGACTGCAACCATTCCTACTAAAGATCTTTTTGCGCTGAATACCTGTAACATATTTATATGTATATATGGCTTAATGTATAATATATGAACTATTAAACTGTATTTTTTTTCTACACAGCTGGAATTCCTTCGAAACTCTTTCCGGATATTCAGAGTAAGTCGTTTTGAAACATTTCAAGTGTTAGACGCTAACACGAGGTTAACGCTATATTGTGTTTGATTTGGATGTTAAAGTAAAATCAAAACTGTAAGTAACTCGTTCATTTCTTCTGTAAGCAATATATTTTAACTAGTAATAGTGAGGTAAGTTTTTAACTTTTTATATATTACTAGTCGATGACTCAGTCTGGCACCTACAGTCTTGTTCGTTGTGGCATTTGTTTAGTATGAGTTTCAAACTTAACTACATACTAAATTTGTTGATGTAGCTAAAGAAAAGTTTTTGGTAAAAAAATATGTGAATATAAATGAGATAACTTCAAAAGACTGTAGAGTAGTTTTCTATTTTTACAGTTTTTGTGGTAAACTTAAAAAGAAAGCCAACTACATGTTCCTGAAATAAAAAGGAAATCAGTAACTATTCGTCTAGTAAGTATTCAATATAGTATCAAATCTTTTCAAGCAAAACGTTTGTCAATGCTTCGTGTTAACAGATGTCAAATTGGCCGATTTTGTATAACTAACATTTTGTTAAGAACAAGAAGTAACAAGCTGTCACAAAGAAGACGCCAATATATTCCCAGTTAGATTTAAGTCTATTGCCTTTTCCTTCACATCTCTGTTTCTGATCGTGTCACCTGTAGCATTCATGTTTGCTCATTATAGCTTACAAATTATTCTCTTAGTCCAATTCTTATAAATTTTCAAGGAAGAACTCATGTCCTGATTATGTTTGGGAAACAAACCAGACTGACTGGCTTAGTTAGAAGTTTTTGGTCCAAACTTCAAACACCGTTTGTTGATTTCTTTTGGAAGATAACAAATATAATTAACATGTTATCCAGTTGACAACCACACAGAACTGAAAAAGGTGTTTAACAGATTATCGTAGTTTCGCGTCAAAGACTGTATTAACATGTTACATTGTACTGAGCCGGACCGGCGAGTTCAGAAAACTATACATCCACTATCAGGTGTTCAAAATGCCTGGGTTTTTTTTGTTAACAAATCAATATCAGTCCGTGTCAGTGAGATGCGAACAGACCTGCTTCAACTATGGAATTGCACCAATACTATTTGAAAAAACCAAAACGTTTTTGAAGGGCGTATTCTAAATTTTAGTTTTTGTAAAAACGTAGCTTGTACAATTTTCATCAGCTCGATGTCTGTATAACACGTCCGTTCAACAGTAGGAAAAGTAGACTCAATTTCGTTTGTTAAGAAAATAGTTTGATTTTTATGAAAAGAAGATCAATCCTTCTTTGTAAACAAACGTTTATAAGCAACGCAAAACAAGAGACAAAGTCGCATTATTGAAATGGCAAAAATAATTTGAATTGACAAAAAGCGAAAAAGAGTTGATTAAATGTTTTGCGTTTACCGTGTTGGTTTTAGTTTAACTGTAAAAGGTAGCATTTGGTAAAGTATCGTGGGAATTCAAAATCATGTTGCACTCCCTATGTTAACAAAAGCTGTCTATCTATCTATCTATCTATCTATCTATCTATCTATCTATCTATCTATCTATCTATCTATCTATTCTATCTATCTATCTATCTATCTATCTATCTATCTATCTATCTATCTATCTATCTATCTATCTATCTATCTATC
>JAOEHT020614231.1:0-24388 GCA_025448195.2 Parazoanthus atlanticus | reverse complement strand
TACTACTATTACTACTACTACTACTATTACTACTACTACTACTACTTCTATTACAACTACTACTACTACTACTACTACTACTACTATTATTATTACTACTAATACTGCTAGTACTACTGCTACTACTACTGCTACTACTACATTTATTAGTTCAACTATTATTGCTACTGGTATCAACAACCATCCCTTCTTGCCAACTCAATATGAAACACTGTTCAAATACAGCACGTGACTTACGTCCTTTCTGGGTCTTCCCCGGCCTCGCTTGGGTGCTGATTTATCCACAGGAGGCTGAAGGGAAAGGAACAACCAACCGTCAGCTGGTCCAGCCTTGTAAAGGTATATACTGCTATCAATCAATATCACTTGCCATCAACAGTGCTAACTTGCCATCATTACGATAAATTATGCAAAGTTTCAAACTTTTTCAATATCATTATTCCGGTTCGAGCAGTACACAAAGAGGGAGTTGTTAGCCTGGCTATAAATAGTCATGTCACTGTTTTGTTATTGTGGAAAATTTTTCAAAAAGAAAGCAAAGAACCATCAAACACTTCTACTTTTCAGCAAGGATGATCTGTTCATGACACGGGCATTCTTCGCTGTATCCAAAATCTAATAGAATGGGTTCTGGTTTTCCTGACAATACGTTACTCTCGATTATCTGAGGAAATGGCTAATTAACATATACAGGGAACAACGATTATTGAAGGGCAATGCCAAGGACATTGGCCACGGTGTTGCATACAGTTCTGCAACAAAGACATTCAGGAACTGTTGCAAATAACACCCTTTGATTATAGATAACAATCTTCAGAGGAAGAAAAGTATAACTTTAGAGTGAAATTGACCAACTACAAAACAAACATCAAGATATCGAGGATTTTTAACTCTTGAATTTTAACTAAAAAAATACAGTGACCTGGCACTTATACTCTTTAAGACAAGCAATTAATGCATGATCATTTTATGGGTTTTTTGTCAACCGGTTCAAAAGTTAGAACGAATAACACCAATCATTTCTACTCTTCAAGATAAAAAAAATGAATGATCGTTTATGGGTTATCGTCAACTTGTTCAAAAGTTAGAACGAATAACACCAATCATTTCTACTCTTCAAGACAAACAAAATGAATGGTCATTTTATGGGTTTTCATCAACTGGTTCAAAAGTTGGCACGAATATAATCAATCATTTCTACTCTTCAAAACAAGGAAAGTAAATGGTCAGGTTAAGGGTATTTGTAGCAGAAATCCAACGTTGACTGGTATCTTAGGAACTATGGCAGCTCTAGGGATGGTTTACACGGATCGACACCTCCCTCCAAATCCAGGGGGGAAGTGAATAAAACATGTAGATTTTCAAAAAAAATCAGTAGCATATTATTTGTTTAAAAATGTCATATTCGATCCCTTTAAGTCATCCAGAATCCTTCTCGTTAAAATCCTGGATCCGCCCCAATGGAAGTGAATCAATGTGCTGGTCTCTGGAAGGAAACGCTATTGTATCTACCTCTATTTATCGTGTCCCCTGGTAAATGTATTTATGAAAGCTCTTATTACAAACGAACTCCGATTATACTAAAACTAAAGTGGTTAGTGTTTAAACCCGTGACAGTGAGTGATTTATATCAAGAGACGATAATCCTAATATATGGTTACGGTGCAGCCAGTATCCACTGTAAGCGCTGAGAGCCGCATTAACAAAGTTTTTCAACGGATGCACACAATCAAAGAGCCAAATATAAACTCCGCAGATCAGAAAAAAACAACCGGATTTCCAAAGACGGCTTAAATCAACAAATGGTTTAGTCTTGGCGATTCATTTTGTACGCGAGTACTTAGTATGAGGTCGTTGGAGATATCTACTGAAGAAGAAATGTAAAAGTCATGACCAAATCAAAGGCCTATCAACATGCAAGTCGTTCGATCACACTGTTGCGAGAATAACTTTGGTTTTGTTTCGGGTAATCAATAAACAAAAATATCAAAGATAGAGATACTGCACGGTAATGAAAATATAAACACTCAGTGATTTAAAAGATCTCGAGCGCATCGCCCATTCATTTGTACTTCAGCCTAACACAAGGTTTGGAGCCCAGCGATATTGTACATCACCGCTCTTCCTCTTTGACGGAAGTGTTGTAAATAATTGAAATAAATAGAGACAATAAACACACTCAGTGATTTCAAAAAATCACAAGCGCATCGCCCATTCATCATTTTATACTTCGATCCAACATGTGTGTTACCACGCATATCTCTGGCTTCTAATCATACAATTTATATGTTTAACTAAAGAAGATCAGAATAAAGTTTTCCATCAAATTGCTCCTCCCTTCCTACCTGATCTCATTCCTGGCCGTTACAACCTTCATAGCTTTAACCATGACATTATTCCTTCCTTTCCCGTATAAGTCGAAGAAAACTCTTGCTGACCGTTTATTCATGCTTACCGTACCCACTTTATGGAACGATCGTCCTGCCGACATCCGGAATTGTAAATTTAACTCAAAACTCACCTTTTTATTGCTATGCACATTGAGCATTTACATGACACCACTTCAAGAAGAGTTTTATATCCGCACCTACTTTATGAAACGATCTTCTTGCCGACATCCGGAATTGTAAATTTAACTCAAAACTCACCTTTTTATTGCCATGCACATTCAGCATTTACATCACACCACCCCAAGAAGAGTTTTATATCAATTCAAAGACAAATCTTTTATAAACCATCGCGTTTACAAAACTGTGATACTTCCATGCAACACACAACAAGATATTCCGGCGCTAACCACACGGAAACAACACTTCTAGTTGAATGCGCTCTCTGTAACACAGAGCGAAAGAGTCTTTCACTCCCATCTTGTTTATCATTATCAACCTTCTCCATACAGTATCAATGGTAATGGTATTGTATGGTATGGTAATGGTTTGTTCAGCCCTTTTCCAGTTAAAACTGAATTACGTGCAAGTGCGCTGAAAAAAACTACAAAATGTTATTACAGTAGTCCCTCAAGAATAAAAGACTACAACCTTACACATCACAAAAAGACTGGTACTTGATATGCAGTTACCGCAAAATTCGCCGAACGCTCTGTCCGGACAGATTTAGGGTGGCTTTGCTTTGCCGACCGCAGCCCATCGCGTGCCGTTATCTTGACTACACAGTCGTGGATTAGGGGGAAGATCGGGTTACCCTCTCTTATTCTTTGGATGAACTTGACGCACGCATGTGCACGACGGAAGGGGACATTGGGGAGGTCTGAATACCGCAACACCGCAAGAAAAAGATAACACCGCAACGCAAGAAACAGCAACATCGTAAAAATTCGCAAATAATTCGTTTCACCGAACATCGTAGGTTTAAAAACACAAACATCGCACACCGTAGGGTTTGATATCGCCGCAACACCAGTAAGGCTCAAGATCTTTGCGTTCTCTAGCGCTTCACTGTTGGTGGTACCTGGCCAAATGATCTTCAAGGCCCGTTTTTGGATATTCTCGATAAGCCGCGACAAATACAATGGTAAGTTTGAGAATACGGCAGATGCGTATTCAATTATTGGTCAACTATAATTATGGTACAGTAGACATTGACAGTGTCAGTATGGGACAGGCCACACCTCACGAGCTTCCTCAAGATGTACAGTCGCTGGTTGGTTTTCTTTAATACGTATTCGCAGTTCACCTTCATGCTAGGTCCTCAGAGACGAATACACCAAGTAGCTTGAAGGATGGAACCTGTTCCGCAGTTGCTTAATTTTGAGAATAGGGGAATCGATTATTCACAGCCAAACTCTAAGATGAAGTACAAAATTCTCCCAACTTATTAATAGGAAATGTTTGGCGACAAGTAATGAGAATTAAGCATTTCCTAGGAGTGAAACGGTTAACATCGTAAGAAAGCAGTATACAGTCTCGCCTTTGGCTACAGTAGACTTTACAATACTAGTCAGTACAAATTTATTGAAAAACAGGGATTTTCTTCCAAGGCAAGTTTCCGGGAACCTAAATTTGATTCTCCTGCTGTATTGTGCTATTCGCGGGACTTCGACTTCAGCTCGAACGAGTTATTCTCATTAAAAGATCTTTCCATTTTCAAATCTGAATTTATGTCTTACAAAAGGTCGGCAATTCCTTTAACAGTACAAAAGATGCTCTGAATTTGTTTACCGATATTCACTGGAATTGAACGCGAGCACTTTGCTCACTGGTTGTGTGAATTTTTCACAAAGAAAGACAACAAGATATTTACTTCCTAAATCAGTTATGATATATGAAATGAATGACTTCTTAACTGAGTTCCGACATTTAGCTTTTTCCAAAATCAACATTCCAGATTTCGTTTATGATGTTTACACCTTGAAGAGAAACTAAGGCTCGTGGCACTGTATAAATTTCTTTGTGTGTTTGTTTGTTTTTTCTACATAAATTATTACAAAGTACATAATTGTTACAAAGTACATAAATTATTACAAAGTAGTTAAGTTACGTGGTACAGAAGCCCAAGAGGAACCAACAGGGTTTATGATTTTTGGCTCCCTTGCTACAATTTCCTAAATTTTTAACACGACGACGTTACACTGATTTACAATAAAATACAATAACAGAAAAATATATTCACTGTTGAAGACATGGGGAGTGCTTACCCGGAGCGGTTACCCAGTCTCTTGAACCAAGGGCTCTCCTGTTGATAAAATATGTACAACTGTTTTCTACATCAAAACGCTTAGTGCCGAGTTTTGCTCTCAACAGTTTCAAATCGCATTTCACCGACATCGCAATACCTCAAATCATTTATAATCTAGTAAAAAAGTTGTTTGCAAAAGTGACCACTTTCACACTTCACCTAGAAAGAATGTTTCATTGGGCTACCTGAAAATATTCCGAGTTATCAGCATGCATGGAGTCACAAAAGTCACTATATTTATACATTCATCGATGGTAACATATTTACATCCATAGGTCAGTAATCTTCCATGTGGCTCACACCGCAACACCGAAATACCCTACTCTTTTCGAGAGGTGTAGTGTATGAGTTACGGATGATTTGAAGTCAACTGAGATAACATTTCAGGAAACCAGCAGACCAATTATTTGACGACCCAGCCCTTGGGCTGTTTAGGGAAAACGTCTCGCAAATACTTAATCCTTTAGAAAAGTCAAATGACGATTGAACGCAGGACCTTGGCCTTGGGTAGACCGTCAACTCACGAGATCCGTCTGGCAAGCAAACCACGCTCGCACTTTAATATTAAAACCGCCCAACCACATGCATGCACGTAATTACAGCGTGTGTGCATACTTTCCTACTTCACACTCGTCATTTTCTCAGTTGTTAGTAACTGCGATAGCAGACACGGAGGCGGCGTGGTTTAAATGTTTAATTTATCGTTTAATTTATCGCTGTCG
The DNA here is from genome assembly GCA_025448195.2 of Parazoanthus atlanticus. Taxonomy (NCBI): domain Eukaryota; kingdom Metazoa; phylum Cnidaria; class Anthozoa; order Zoantharia; family Parazoanthidae; genus Parazoanthus; species Parazoanthus atlanticus. The sequence continues at coordinate 18,971 of JAOEHT020614231.1, read as the reverse complement.
TGATAATCAAAATTGTCACAAAAAATTTGGAACAAATCCAATTGAAACTGAGAACGTTTTAGCCATTGTTTAGACAAGTGTGTGTGAAACAGATTTTGGCCTTGAGGCGGTAGCTCTTCTGAAAATACTCTATCGTTTCGCTGAGGCTACGCAACCTTATTGGTCACTTTACTCAAGCAAAACATTTCATATTTGAATCTCAAACAGAATGAACAGAAAATGACGGTCCCTCAGGCTATATCCTCAAGGCTTTTAGAGCCTTGTTTTGGTCACACGACACTCCCGACTCAAGACAGATTTCACGTTATAAAACTAAACTTTAAATCAAAACTTTTTAAATATAAATTACATTAAAAATCTCAGCCACAGCATGCATGTCCGGATATTACACTTGTATCAGTGCCTGTGGTCTTTACTTCGTTACGTTGCAATCATTCATTCTTCTATATCGGCGATCCGACTTGCCATCATCACCTAATCGTATCTGTGTTTGTCGGTTTCATCATTTGTCATTTCCTGTACATGTATGTCTCAACTGATCGTCCGTCTGCGAATGCCCGAGTACCTGACCAACAACCCTTTACTTCGATTTCGCTGTCGTGACATGCCACTAGTTGAAACATATTCTCAGGTATCAGAGCTGTTTTCGCTGGGGTGTTTGTCTAACTGACTGACTCACCGTGTCAGTGGCACCCGGAAGAGAGAAGGAGAGGAAGGATGGGGGGGGGGATGCTCTGCCGCTTTTTGGGCCGATCTGGTCTGGAATATATTTTGCCTGATTAGTTTGGACATTGCTATGGTTTTCGTGGAGAATCTCTGGACAATATATTTCTCTTCTAAGTGCTTCTAGAATTGGGCTGTGATAGGGTATCGATTTCCTCAGTTTGGTTTAAATAAGGGGCCCCCCATCCCCCTCCCAAAAATACGGGTGAGTACCCCCCGGAGTCGGAACTATGTTTATCTCTGTATCTGAACTAGCGTGGTAAGTAAGTGTGCAAGATAAGTGCATCACTGTTTGTTTGTGTTTGATTGAACATTAGGGTCGGTTTGTATGAAATGAAAAGAAAATGCGCATTTGTAAGCTCTCGGTCTAGTCCATTCAAACATTGTTTTTTCCATTCTAAAGCATGATGTGACAAAACCATCTACTTAATTTTAAACCAGTTGTACAAACCTATAAATGACCATTCATTCTGTTTGTTTTGAAGCGTAGAAATGCCGGATTGGTGTTATTCGGCCTAACATTTGAACCATTTGACGAAAACCCATCAAATGACCTTTCGTTTCAATGACCATTCATTTTAAATAAAAATAGTCAATTAAAATTGCTTGACTTGATGAGTAGTTATGATTGCTGTTATTCGTTCAAATTTTCAACCAGTTGTCGAAAACCCATAAAATGACCATTAATTAGTAATTGCTTGTCTTGGAAGACTAGAAATTATTGGTGTTATCCGTTCTAATAATGTTACCTAACGTTTGTACCAGTCGACGAAAACCCATACAACGACCATTCTTGAGTGGAAGTGTTTGTTCATTTTTCCATCGAAATTCAAAAGTTTATAATTTTCATAAAATTTGAGAACTCCAATGTTTTCGGAATATGATACGTGACAAAAACTATTACATAACATTTACATTTATATTTTTATTGCTACATTTTATTACCGCTTCACAGAAGGGCTTTTCAGAGGCGATTACACAGTCACAAACTAATATTCACCCGTTTACACACATATTCTAATACAAATTCGAACAATTCTGTTTCGTAATATTTAGGTAAAGGGGCCTTACCCATTTTCGTGGTCTTCCTCGCGGTCGCTTTGGTCCTGTTACAATAGGTTTTGGCTGAAAAGTGAAGGAATGATGTACTTGAAATTAGTTATAATAACGACATTGCTCAAAGTTACTTTGAAACTTTGTTAGAGTTGGAGCAAAAGAAGGAATGATTTCATGTGAAGCGATAGTGGTATTTATGGCATGAAATTAAAAAAAACATGCACCATTTGACAATAGCGGAAAGATCTAACCTTGTACATAAACAAACTTATAATAACATAAGATGTCAGCAAGTAATTTAACAATAACAACAACAACAACAACAACAACAACGAGAGAACCAAATAACAAGACACTATCAACCACAACAAGGAAACAACAAGGGGATCGAATACCAACAAAAACAACAACAATTATAAGGGAACAACGACAATGGATCAACAACAAGAACAACAACAACTTATCAACAATGGACCAATACCAACAGCAACAAGGAAACGATAAAAACAACAGCAAGGGATCCGATGAATAATAGCAACAGCAAGGGAACCGAATACGAACAACAACAACAACAATAATAATAATGAAATAACGACAATGGATCAACAACAACAAGGGAATGATAACAACAACAAAAGAGCAACAAAAACAAGGACACAATAAAAACTACAACAACGTAACAACAACAAGGGAGCAATAATACGAAATAATAAGAACGGCACAGCAAAAATCACAACAACAATAACAACAAATGAGCAACAACAAAAGAAAACGACTATAGAACAAGCTTAAACATCAATAAAGAACATTTCATTTTGATTGCAAGATAACAAGATACTGATTAAACTAATTACACCAACAATAAACAAAGTAACATCACAAAATACGTTTTTTTTGTTAACTCAGATTGTGCTGCATCTGCACAATTTCGATTCAACAAAAGAGCTCCATGTTTTAGACCTGTTGATGCCAAAAGCCCATGTCAAATATGATAAGTTACTGAATGGAAGAAAATGCCGTCATATTTGTAAAGATTGATTCCACCATTGTTATTTCGCAATTGGTGTTTAAAATTCAGCCAGTTAGGGGTTAGGAACCTATCTCGGACCTTACTTCACCTTGTTTACGTATGAAACCTGAATGATGTTGATAATCTTTAGTCACGATAACATATCAGTCAATAGACACTGTAGTTTATAGTACGCCATTACAGTATGCGAACTAAGGACACACAAATCACGAAAAGTGGGACAAAACGTCAGATTTGTACTCTAAAAACTAGGCAGCTTACAATTCTTTTAAGTAAGATATTATATAGAAGTGTTCTTGTCTCCAAAAGCAAAATCAAAATTTGTTGGCCAGACTAAAATAGAATCCTTAATTCGGCACCCTACATTATTGAACGATCCCTCGGCATCGCAACACTAACTCAACTATACTCACTTTGGTTGTTTCGACTTTCTATGTTTAAATAAAAGTATTAAGATTTAACTGACCCCGCATATTGTGTTACTTTAAATAGGGCTGTTGATGAATAAAAGTTATAATTGGAACAAACTGTGGTTGTACAAAACGGAGTAAACGAATACTCAAAACAATAGTTTCAAATTCACTTTAACTTGTGATAAATGATAGAGATCAACCCCTTTTTAATACTGATATTTCATCAAACCACAACGAAAGATTTCGCAATGTGTGCGAAGTGTATTGCTGCTGCGGGTTTTAAGTGCAAGATACAAGATTAGTTTTGCCTCAATTTGTTTTAAGAGCTAACAAAGCTGGAGATTTTGACTTCAACTTATCTAATCTTCAAATTCAACCGGCTTCTTAAAGAAAGAACATGTTCTCATTTCATTTTTTCACCTGTCACGGAATTGTTAAAGTGTTATGAAAACTCTCACTTTACGACTTAAATAAAAACACACTAAACACTTCTGATCTTCTAGATTCAAGAGACCCGAAACGAAGGAATGGATACTGTACACCATGGGCTTGCCTAAAAATTATAATCACTTTTATTAAAGGCTTTAGAAGCTAAAAGATTTAAAAATCTGTACAAATGGACTCTCTTCAAAAGATTAGTGATTCATACGCAACTAATAATGCCTGGCAGGTTCTATACTGACAATTGTTTCGTGACTTCTCAATTGTACTTCAGCATGTTGAATAATCTTTCATTCAAATCTTACAGTTGGTTTTTCGTAAAAGACAGCTGCAGTTAAAGTAGACGAAACTATATCCAGTGCAACAAAACACAGCACGCTTTCCCGAGCCTCGAGTTGTCTTTCTTCATTACTGAGAAACAAAAAAAAACAGCCTGTATTTGCTTCACCATGCAAGAGCCTGCTCGCTGGTCGCCTTTATAAACTACAATTAGCTTTAATAAAGGCTTCCATTCATACTAACTGAACTCCTTGTTCTTAGCCATGAGCTGGGAACTATGTGCACTAGACACAGATGTACAGTGCAGACAATTCGCCATGCATACAAAACAAGAAAACCTTTTGAAATCTTATTATTGAAATTCTAAGCGAAGGAAATTGTGAATATTTTCCAGAACCTCTTTGTTCGGCCTTGAATACTCCATAACATTTTCATTAAGGACAGACAAATCTAGATTTAGTGTATATAATATAAACTCAATGCTATAAATTCAATTTCCAGCTCTTATTTGATATCGATTGTTTAAAGAGGCTTTGTTGGCTAAGTTGGAAAGTTTCCAGAAAGTTTTCATTGGACAACTTTTAAATGGCCTTGTACATTGTCGACATGTGCTGGCTTGACAACCTTGTCGAGAAGAAAACTGATTATAAATTGGATTATTAGTTTTTCAACATTTTACAGCGAGAAAAACAAAACAACGTTCCATGCTTAGACAAATTCAAACCTTGCTCACAATAGCTTAAACTCTGCACTAAAATATTCTTAACGAGACAAAGACGGAAACGAGCTTTCATAGTTCAACAACAGGTATCTAATTGTAAATAGAACTGATATTATACAGGTTTTAAAAGAGAGCGAACGTTTAGTTCTATTCGGTATTCAAAAACGAAGTTCCAAAAACACATATGACACTTCAGCATTCGATAGTGTGTTCGATGCACACGCGTCGACCTGTTCAATAATTTCAGTTGGTGGCCATTTTAAAACAGCATCTGATTTTTTCAACACGTTAGTAGGTACTTGATTAGAAAGCACACTTCCACACAATGAAATTACGTTTGCTGGCGTATCAGCAATTTAATCTGAATCAAGACTATGCCAGTGAAGTATGAAAAAACAAACAAGAAAAGCTAGAGCTTGATTTGATTTCTGCCGGTGTTTTTGGTCCTGTGTTGTTTAAGATTTGCAACATTTCTATAGGATTGTTTGGAGTCGAGAACAATAGAGCTTAAAACACATTTAGAGAGATGTGATCGATTCAAAGAACAGTAAAAGTTATTTGATTTCTCAGTCGGCAGTAACAACTGAGATGTACGATATCTGGAGCATAGATTCTTCAGTGGACGCCCGCCAGCAAGGGAAACACGTGCTTTTGATCTGCTCTCAGAACAAAACTGTCACAATCCATTCTGAAAGTCCTTTACAATAAAAGCTTCACGGAACCTCAATTAAATTGTTTTCAATATAAAAGTCAATGAAACACAGCCGGTTGAGCGCTTTGTGTCTCAACCTAGGACTACTAGCTTATGACTGGATACCATCCGTTTATACGAGTCACACAGACTGTGTCGCGAACTAGCAGAAGTGGAGAGAGTGAACTAGTGGGTGAGGACTCAACGTACTGGAATTGTTTTCTTCAAACGTTTTTGCAAAGTAACATTGACATAACAGCCAAACGAAAATGCCATTAGCAGCTTAGCAACATTTATCTCACTTCAATAAAATCAAATTAACGGCAAAAAATAAAGTTTCTAAGTTGTGAAACGACCAGTCGCTGCACGCAGCTGAAGTTGCAGTTAAGATTTTCCGGTTGAACGAGCTTATCTAGTAACTTCAATTTATTTTTCGGCATAAACTGTTGTACCTTTTCTATAGGCTCTTCATTGTAATTTGTGTAGTTATTTATCTTGGGTCACAACGAAGTGTTTCACCCACTTTACACACACATATAGTCAATATAAAACCACGTGTATTTCTTTGTTACAGTCGCCATGTTTTCTTTCTTGGGGGCTGATTTACGCGCGAAAAACAACACGTGTCCTTATCTGTCACCAACTGCGCAGGCTTAGAACCGAAGGCACTTGACTCAAGGCGGAGGACACAAAAATACGAACGGTATTTGACAAATGACGTGTGGTTCTAAACTTACTTAGCGAAACACGGAGGATTTAAACACCGGAAGCTTTGTGTTTCAGTGATAAATGTAGATTACAGTCTATAAAAAAATGTTGCAAGAATTGCACAACGCTTGTGACGTGAGCGCCTTAACAGAAGTTACAGGAGCGAGTTTCACAAACTTTCCAAAACTCAATCACGCTTTCTTTAAATTTATGCAAGTTGTTGTAAACACGGTATACAATGGGCGTTCTTTGAATTATTTGAACAGAACAAAAAGTTCGGTGAAGTGTAAAACAGGGGTTTGCTTATAAACAACCGTGAAACATTCATCAAATCTTTACCCAAACGCGACACAGCTTCGGCACTGGCTCCTTAGCAAACCGAGGTTAGAACACGTTAGCTTAACTAACGCTATTAGATATGAAATCCTAATGTGCGAAAATGAATAAACACGAGTAATTTGCGGTTAGCAATGAAGTGAAAAATCCGAATATAAAACAATCAATGCAAAACGCGCCCTATACAATGGGTGCACGCTACATTATCGTGGGAGTGATTTCGGCCATTCGCCACATACAAGATGGGGCTCGCGCAATCCTCTTACCTTGGGGTTCTTGTTTTTGGATCCCTTTGGTCGTCCTCTGGGCCTTTTAATCACTGGAGCACCGTCTGGCGGGGTCTTCTGCAAAGTAACAGCGGAGTTACGGCAGTTCACGCTAAAATTAGGCTCGCTGTCATATGACCTCTATGTGCGTCCTACCATGACGAAATTTTCTTTTTAATGAAATGAGAGCGCGTACAACCGCTAATATCACATAATAAGTCAGTCCTTCACATTAACATGAACCCTACCATTTCGTACCTCGATGGGGTTTTTTCTTGGCCGACCCCTCTTTCGCTTTTCAGGAGTTTCTGCCACTGATTCGTGATTTTCCGAAGTTTCGTTCACTTGTTCTGGAGCTAACTCGTGGCTCGTATCAACAGCATTTTCTGAATTCTCAGGTGTAAGTGGCGTTTGCGGTTCCAGCGCAGTGTCGCCGGATTCAGTCATCTTCCTATTTTTTCCGTCTTGATTCGAGAGCTGATCGAGCACGAAATTACCTTACAGCGACAAAGGCTTCCAGGAACTCGCTCGTTGTTCCTGGAGTTTAGTTGACTTTTATATTATATAGCTGCCAGTGTTTACGGGATTTCAGCTAATTCCCCGGTAAACGGCGTGGGTGTTGTTACAACGCCTCTTGCTGCAGAGAATGTCCGCTTTCCAGTCCTAACAACAATTCGCATTTATGTACTCTCGCGAAATTTTGTGTTGTTGTCTACTTGTCGGACTAAAATCACTGGCAAAGTTACTATCGTGGCTAATTGACTAATACAACTTAAAAGAAGTTCGCTGATTGGACGAGGGCTGATCTATTGTCACTGGCCGCGCGCGTGGGGAGGCTGGTCGATCATAAAGACCACCCTCTTTTCTTTGAAAGTGCCGCCGCATTGACAGACACGAGCAGATAACCGGAAATGAACTCGACTGTGTACTTCGTAGTGCTTTTTTTTTGTTTTCAGCCCGTTTGAGCCTTGGGAACACTGACGAGCGGGAAAAGCCTGTTAGGCGGAATTGAGTACAAAAACCAGGAAGGATACAAAAGCTTGTAGCTGTCAGCTTTGAGGAAGTAACTCCGGGGAAACCCCTTGGCGGAGACAACGTCCTGGGTCTAGCCTCAGCCTTCGTGAGCGGGCGACTGTGCGATGAAATCGCCCAGAATGGACTTCAACACTGGTATGTAGTGTTTGTTTACTTGTCAACCGACAAGCGTAAATCACCCGCGAAATTGTCCAAATTGCACTGGGGACTTAATTCGAAGCTCCGTTCCGCCTGCACAGGCAATTTACTTTTGAGTCTTGCGCGTGCTGATAATTTAATTGTAGACTACGCTTGCAAACGGGGGTTGATCGACCAAGCACGCCACAAACACGAGGGTAGGCCAAAGCCAAAAGGGCAAAGCTGTGACGATGGCTTCACCCGCATTCACAAAATGACTGAAAAAATTCCGATTAATCGCACGTCACCGGGTTGTTATTTTCGTATAATCATCAACTTATCATCACGGAATGCCATGAACATGTGAAATTGTACCATAAGTATTAGATTTACGTCTTACATGACCTAAATGTTAGCTTGTTATCTGTCTTCAGTGCAATTTGGTGAGTTTATGGCTTCTAAAATTGTTGCAAAACTTTGACAGCCCCTCGCTTTGACTGACTTTCGAAGAAAACCTGAACTCAGTAGCAAAATGCCATCGAGCTGTGCTCGTCTTATCTCTCCCATTGCTGTGCCAATGCATACCTTTTCACCTCTGTAATATAAACCCGAAATTTCTAAACATATTTTGTGTTGGTTTTTATATTATTTACGCATCTGAGCACCTTGGAAATTTAGCTGGTAAACAACGAGAGTTTTGGCTCATTTGCATTTCTTGAAAAGGAAACTCGCGAAAGCAAAAAAACAAGCCAAATGTAAACACACTCGAAAATGTACAATAATACATTGGCACCAAACGGAAGTTCTCGTTTTTCTATATTTTCGTGATGAGATGATCCTTGAAAGTTGTCTTCGAGATATTTAACCTTGGTTCCAGCCCCTCGACATCTAATCTACGGTAGATCATTGTTGAGCCATTTTAACTAGTGTTTAAAATATTCTCGCGAATATACTATCTAAACACTGAAGTCGTGAAATACATTCTTTGCTGGTCTCCCCGTAATCCGGCATGCCTTGCGTTCTCAAACGCTCGAGAAAACCACTCACTAACGTAAAAGGGCTGCGGGCGGAGATTTGAGCATAGCGTGCAAAGCAAACTGGAACAATGTTGGCGTTTGGCCAATAAAACAAAAGTAAACATATTAATGATTTCTCGTGCTCAGTATGAAAACATGTAACACTTTGATTTCTCAAAACAAGCCCAGCAAGAGACTCGGAAATCGAAACAACAAAACAGCGAAAAACTGTAACCCTTTTTGTAATAGACTTAAAGTTGCCGAAACTCCAAAGACCATAGGTATACTAGTAAGAATGAATGTTCCCTGAATTTTCCAGACTTAGACATAAATCACTTCTCAATGCCAATATCTCCTGCTGTTGATTTTTAGTATTGCAGTATTTCACGAATGAGAATCAAGCTAATTTTCTGCACTGGTAATGCTGGAGAACCGATTCTACGAGCTTCCCACAATCGTGGCCACACAACTGGGTGAACATTGAAAAAGGGTAAGTTCGATTACTCAGTACTGATTTCGAATTAAAACTGACATTTAACATGTTGAAAATTCAACTTCCAAAGTAATCTCAATTACACTGTTTCCTACTATTTAGAGGCTGTTCAAGTTAGTTGTCGTAAATTCGTTACCAACGAGTAACGGCGTTTAGCGGTTCGTTTTGCGATGGTTCAGTTTAAACCTTATACATCTCTCATAAACTTTTGTATGAGAATGGAACTAGAAACGAAGCTCGGATAGAAGGCGGCTCACTTGTGACGCAGTTTCTCGCTGCCAGGACAGTTCGTCCGTTATAACAACATGCTAAACTTTAAAATTTTGGCGCACTAACTAAGAATTGGATTCATAAACGTTGATGCTTTTGGATTCGACACGATACATTGCATGTGTGCATGTGCTTGCACGAAGGACTGGTTGAAGTCGACTTTTAAAGCTTGTCCTATGAAGCAGTCACGTCAATGTTTGTCGTTGGCAGTAACTCGTTTTTCGATATAGTTCCAAACGGCATTGAGGATTGGAAATGGTCAAGCTCAGACAATCTCATTCTGGTTGCAACAAACATTGGAATATAAGCTTTCTCAACATCTATAAAAAGAATCTTTTTGAGTACACTGAAGGGGAACAAACTGATAACAAATTCTTGCGGCTGCACGAGTCTGAGAACCGTCAAGAGAGACATCGCCTAATGGTCTCTGCGAGCACAGCATTATTTCTTTTTAGCACAAGCATTTGAGCACCAAAATATGAAAAGTGCCGATTCCGAGAAAGCGAACACCCTTAAAAATGCTGCGAGCATTTCCATGCAGCTGGAGCCAAATTTTGCGATCACCAGTTCAGAATTTTGTAGATACATGCAAGACCCCTTGTATGTTTTCAAATGAAATCATTGAAATGGTGACTATAAAAGGCTTTTCCTTTGCGATTTTAACATGGTCATCCGGCGTTCAACCATCGTTTTGCCAACTGAAACTGTAATGTTCTTCACTTGTTAAAACCAAATAGGCGTCGAAATTTACCACTACGAGTTTAATCCGTAATTTTCTTCTTGCATCTGATACACCAACACTCCTAATCTCACAGCCGCGCTATCTATGTCCACTGCAAAACACTCAATCCTAATAATAATAATTTTAGAGTCAATTTTGAGTACATGCAGAAGTTTGATATCTAGAAATAGGAACAGCTTACAATGAATTTGCCAGAAAACATAAGAACGTGCCTTTACGAAATTATCTGCCTAAGGGCCTGTTTGCACTATGACCAAAAAATTTGGTTTGGTTGTAACAAATATTTTTTGTAGACTTGTCATCTTTATAAGTTTTTGTCATCGTGACCTCACATTCTATTTGTAGAACCACAAACTTCAATACTGACACGAAAATAGAAATGCAAAGAGCCAAGTGTACGAGTCCTTCTTGAATTTAGCAAATCAAGCACTAAAATTTTGCCTAAAGTTGTCTAGCGTGAACAGGCCCTATACAAAACGAAAGCGTGTATATATATTGTTGTGCGGGTATTAAATCTCGAAGCGCGGGTGAAGGGCATTCAGCCAAAGACCCCAACGCAAAGGAAAACTATCGTGATAGAATAATTTCTTTGTAGCTGCATCGAATTAATAAAAAACAGTGAATCGAAAACACTGCGTTGTGCATTTTCTCTTGCAATTTCGCCGGAGTATACGTGCTAACAAAAGCGAAACAGTAACTGGCGATTTTACGTTTTGCTTTCTTCACAGCTAGTTGAAGTGGGACAAGTCAACGTGCTACATCTCAACCTTGAGCTGATTCTCAGTTTAACACAAGGTTTTGCTGCTCCTTCCTTTTAGATGTCTCAAAGAGTTGAAAACTGCAACTCGGTGGTGTATTCGACGAAATCCGTTTCAATTATTGGCAGTTTATAGTTTGTCAAGTCAACCAGTTTTGCTGGTCGAGGCTCAGCCAATTTAATTTCAAACATTCTTCCTGTGTATGGAAGAAGAATTCTGAAATCATCTGCAAGAATTTATTAAGAAAACGGTCACATTTCATAGCTGCCACAAGCCACTGAGACTGAAATAGTAAAAAAACTGTGAAAAGAAACGATCCACCCTCATGTGAGAGGGAATACGTAATGTCTAATGATATAGTTGCACTGTCCATTCTATATATGTCGCCTCGGGGCCAACATTTCGCAGAGCAGACTGTGGTTGTGTTGCATACAGAACTCTTTAGTCTTGTCGTCGCTGCTTTTTTAAACATCAAAGTTTTCAAATTTTGTTACATTCCCAACTTTTCAGTGATTTTTGATAAATAATGAACACCTCAGACTTCTACTTTTCAAGAAAAAACAAAATGAATGGTCATTTTGTGTGTTTTTGACAACGGATTCAAAAGTTAGAACGAATAACATCAATCACTTATAATCTCAGTTCAAGAAAAGCGAAATTGGAAAGGTCATTTCTTGTATGGGTTTTTGACAACCGTTTCAAAAATTAGACCGAATATAACACCAATCATTTCTACTCTTTAGAAAGCAAAATGGTCATTTTATGGGTTTTTGACAACTGTTTTAAAAGATAGAACGAATAACATTAAACATTTCTATTCTTCTTCACAAGCAAAATGATTGGTTTTTTATGGGTTTTTGACACTGAATGGTTCAAAAGTTACAGCAATTTGAATAGCACCAATCATTTCTACTCTTCAAGACAAGGAAAATGAATGGTCATTTTATGAGTTTTCAGCAATCAGTTCACTGAAGTTGCCTGCCATTTTGGGGTTCTAGCAAAATTGTTAGTAGCAAAAACAATCATTATGAACTGCCATATAAATACAAATCTACAGTTCTGACGAATTCGGAATTCGCACGGTGTGCGACGAATTTAGAAATCATATGACGCAAAAGGCGTGGGCAGTCATTAATAAATTATCTCGATCTTTGAACAGTTAAACATTTTTTCACTGTGACAAATACTTTAATTTTAGAATATTTCCTTTTACGACAAATTGTCTTAGAATTCCAATTATTCGATGTAGTTTCAATTCCTCGAACTCTGCGCGACAATTAGCCTAGTTTCTTAAATTTCTCGTTTAAATTTGCGAAAATCTTTTTAAAACTAGATAAATAAATATTTTGTATTTCACACATTCTCTATAAATGATGTACAACTCTTTCCTTTTACTAAACAAAACTCTCACATGGCTTACCAAGAACGCAAAAAAGGAAGCCATTTGAAACTACAAACCGAAACGTGTTATAAAGGTATTTTTATGCCGCCCAATTAAGATCAGTTAGACTTTTTTCTACCTTCCTTTAGATTCTTTCACACCAAATAGATATTGCAACTTAAACCAATTATGTTGAAAAATTCTTAACTGTCGAACTGGTTGATTTAAACCGGAACATAACAATTTAGTTTGCATCTCTTGCAGAGTATATAAATAACAATAGAAATGGTTAGTGTTACCTTTTGCTTAAATTATGCTAACTTTGAACCAGTTGAATAAAACCCTACACACAACCGATTCATTTTGCATGCATGTCTCGAGCATTCTATAGGTGTTACTTGCTTCTTAAAGTTAAATCAATCTGAAAAGTTTAAAGATTTAAAGGGTCATCCTTTTTTTCAGTTTATCGTTTATTTAAAGTTTATCATTTTCAAAAGCGTACAAAGGGTAGTTTTTTTTGGGGGGGGGGGGGGCATGTATACGTTTCTTAAATAATAAAAAATTATTAAAATAATATTTCAGCAGTACAGATTTTAAAATGATGCTTCAAAGAGAAATATCGTGCATGCGCTAAACCCTATAAATCGCTTACTAAGCATTCGTGAATTAAGGGGTTTGTGTTCGTCAATACGGAGTTGAAGCGAGAAAATAATGCGAAACGTGGTCAAGAAGTACAATGTACAGGAGCCGTGGACACTCGGTGAAGATTGCGCCCACGTTGCAAATATTTTTCACCTTTTTTTTTTCACCTGCAATCATCATTTTTCACTATTTTAGTTTGTACGGGTTTTTATTTTTGGGGGGGGAGGGGGTGGCGGGGGAGTGGGTAGGAGGTCTGTCAAAAGACTACGCTTCGTACGCTCGTGAAAATGATGACAAAATGGATGACGACCCCCAAGAAATTTTCTTATTTTAATGTTTACAATTCCTAGCTGAGCGGATGCTGTAGCAGGAGAGGAAGTTTGATAAAAAAAAAACAGCTGCTTTTAAATTTGCACGGCTGTCAAAATTAAAAAAAGATAACAGATATAGAAAACTTCCTCTTTTCTGAATAACATTTCAGTTTTTAAAAATATCCTTTTGAAAAAGAAACCTTCTCTATTCTAAATAACATAAACCTTAAACACGGTATATGCCATTCTAACTCTACGTCAACTTTTAAAGATTTCTTCTTTTAAACTCAGTTTTAGGAATGTATAGATAATTCCTTTCTGTCACACTGAAAAACTTCCTCTACCGCAAATGTCCAAACACTTCCGCACACGAAAATTTAACTGGTTTATGTTTGTTTTTACTCTTAGGAAATGAAAGTGGTTTTTCATCATCGCCCATATTTTCCTGCCGGTTAGCCACTGCACGATAACAGACGGCCAAAGGCACTCAAGGAAATCGAAACCAACTACCAGCAAATGAGACAAGAGCCCGTGAAATAATTCCTTCCTCGCATGCTCCGAGGCTATGATCAAATTGCAGATTGCTAATTAATGAATTAGATATCGGAAGCTCGCCGTCTTTCTCAGTTCAAAGCATTGTCTATTTTTTCTAAATTGCAACAGCAGGAGCGCAAAAGATTTGCAGCAAAGGAAATCACAGGTCTTGTGCTTTTAGGACTAAATGTGGTTGCGTGAGCAAGCTCAAGTACCTATAGATTGCGGCGAGTTGAAAAACTGAGTTCGTTTTCATACGGAATATGGGGCTTGAAATGTCAGGTTGTTTTGCATACGGCCTACGAGACGTCACGGTCTGTACGGGGTATAGAAAATTTGGTACCAAATCTCACACCGCTTTTTCCAACCCGGTAGTTCATATCTACTTTTCGAGGCCAGAAAACAGCAACAAAATGAGCCAGTTTACAATGTATTTGCACAGTATTATTCAACTGAGTCCCAACCGACTCAGTAAATTCTATCGTTTCTGCTCGTCAAGTGCCTTCTTGCCCACTCTCACACAAGGCCTCTCGGGGGATAAATAGGAATAATATTGACCCCATGCAAAGACCCTTCAGTTTTTCGTTAACGATTCTCTCGTTATGACGATATTCTAACACGAAATATTCATATTCTAGGGTTGCCTCCAGAAGTAAAATCACGATATTCATAATCCCAACAAAACATCACCCATGTTCCTATTCCTTTCAAAGAGTAATATTCTTATCCAATAATTCACTTCATCCCCCAAAACCTTCAATTGCAAGCTACTGCTTTAAAAACTATTAGCAAAATATTATTACTATTATTATTATTATATATTATTATTACTATTACTATTATTATTTGAATATTATTATTATTATTATTATTATTATTATTATTATTATTATTATTATTATCAGAACCACTTTCATACATGCAGGGTTCCTGCATGCAGCTCTTAACAGTAATACTCTTTTACTGTCCACATGCAACTGTAGTTTTCAATAATAAAATGGTGTAAGCAAAATAAATGCATGAACCAGTGCAATTTTTATTTCACCAGCTTTATATGAAATATAAATTGAAAAACGGCAAGCTTGTATATAGCTACCGAGCAAAATTTTGCAAGTTGAATTTAGCCCTAAAACTAGAGTAGAATTCGCATCTTTACTGAATTCGTGTAAAAAAATTAAGACTTTTTAAGACCAAAAGCAGTTTATCTTGTTAAGGACTTATTTATTAATACATAAACTTAAATAAGACGTTTAAGACTGTTAAAGGATCTCCTGGACCCTGTCATAACTGAAGTACTTTGTCTACTTAGGCTCAAATTTGCCCACACTATTGAAACAGTCTCAAACTCGGGTATAAGTGGAGCCACATTCCAATAAGGACTTTGTTTTGCCACGTATTTGATTCCCTCTTAACAAAATCTCCTGTATCTTTCTGAACTCTTTCACTCCCAAAATTGCCGAGTGATGAGTGGCTGAATCCTCCTTAATTGCCTCCATATACTTCCTATTAATATAGGTTGGGAGAATTTCACATTTTATCTAATGAAGTGAAGTGAATGATCAATTTTCATATTCTCGAAACTATGCAATCAACTTATTTCATACTTATACTGTGAGGAGAAAATAAACGTTGATAACTTGGTGGGAGTGAAAGCCGGGTTAAGAAAGGACAAAAAGGAGAAGAGCATATACACTTGATGCCAAAGTTCGCGTGGATGCCTTCCGTTTTCCCGCCCTTTTCTGCATTTACTTGTTTCGCTGGTTTCAGACTGCAACATTGTTTCATTATGTACAGAAGTTTGAACAATATAAGAACAGTTTTAGGCTGAAATTGCCAAAAATAAAATATACGAATTAACAAACTTATCTGGTAACCGTGCATCCATTCAACGAAAATGCGATAAAAAAAACTTTCCATGCAATCGCTCACTGTTTTTCGGACCGTTCTGTCTGTGTCTGCATTTAATTCTATAAGTGTGTTCAGGTCAGTCTTAAAACGGCTACAAGGTTAAATTGCTTCTGACATTGTACAAACAGAAAACTAAACTAAAAACACTGAACAATGTACCCATGCATGCATACAAGAAAAACCAAAAGCTTCGCCATTCCTTCTCTCCCCAAAAACCTACTTTCCACTGAGAATTTTCGGGCATTGCGTTCAGAAATGTGTGCAATAACTGAAACACGAACGATCAAAGTTTAAGATACACAAACAAACCGAGACTCGCAGACACAAACACGTAGACAGACACAAACACACATGTATGCAACCTTAAGCCACGTTCATACGTCGTTCTCATGCAGTTGAACTTAATTACCGTTAAACTCGACTGGAAATATTCGTTCAAAACGAATCAGCAAACGTTTGATGAATCTATTTTGTCTTAGTGCATGGAAGGATCAAACATCTGCAATATATAGGAACTCTTCTGGGTTTTTCAACTGCATGATTCACGTTTTAGACGTGGGTGGATTTACAGTCAAATTTACAGAACGGCGTCCATAAAATTCGACGATGTCTGAGCTTAGTCTATCTGTCCACTCTCCATTTCTTCACACTAAGATGAATTATGAACGCGGCGTCGCAACTCGATGTTATGTATAACTCCTCTCTCGCTTTCCTCTCGGAACTAAAATCCATCATGACCTCACCATCAGTAATCCGTTAATGGCTCGTTTCGCTCGATCTCTCAGACTCAAACTGTTCCCCTCTTCTTTTTTTTTACACTTTTGCATGTAATCTTTGCTTATTTCCTCTTATCAGCAATAATCACCTTATTGACATAAGATTTCTCTCGAAGAAACAATCTTATTCATTCCTTTCATGGCAAGCCCGTTGACTGAGCAAAGCATGAACGCGTTTAATTCTCACGCAATTGGAAAATGTTTTATCGCCACCTGTGTTTTAATACGAAAGCAAGTTCAAGTTCACGGGTTATTTCCCATCAAGTGGTCTACATTTAATTGCAAACAACCCACCCAAACTGTTGAAATGTTTAACTTCTGGCTATACGGTTTTACTTTCTCAGAAAGGCAGTTACGGTCAAGATTCAGTTACAAAATAGAAGGAAGAACACATAGTTTGCATTTGAACAAAGACTGAAGGGTCATATAAGCGCCGTTATTAATCGTTGTTTACACATCAGCATGAGTGAACTTCTTGTTTCTGATTTGTCTATCAGGCGATCAAAGCTCTAATAACGATTGGCGGAAAATCGAGAGTGAAGAATCAGTATTAAAAACCACAAGTCATATATCTTTCAAAAATTAAGGCAGACCTTAAGAAAGCCAATGGTTAAGTGATGGGTTACTGGAAAAG
Organism: Parazoanthus atlanticus; assembly: GCA_025448195.2. Taxonomy (NCBI): domain Eukaryota; kingdom Metazoa; phylum Cnidaria; class Anthozoa; order Zoantharia; family Parazoanthidae; genus Parazoanthus; species Parazoanthus atlanticus. The sequence continues at coordinate 1,690 of JAOEHT020614231.1, read as the reverse complement.
ACCCACATATAAGAGCCTAGAGTATTTTAAACAGATTCTTATGATTATGCATAGCAATTGGTATCTACCGAAATTTTAGGGTGTTAACAAAAACACAGGCTTCTAGTAGTGCAACAGTTCTTGGGGTAGTCACTCACGTCAGCTATGTGCGGTGCCAAAGGGTATGAAAGTGGGTATAGATTTTGACATTTTTGTCTAAAATTGGGCAAGGGTTTCATGAAGCGGGCTGCAAACCACCACCAAAATGATTGAAGGGTAACCTTCCTCCTGGCCTAAAAATCTGAAATTTTCAGAAAATTCATGATCCATGAAACTGAAACTGCCATGAACTGATAATATCATTTTACCTCATTCATAGACACATTTGATTTTCTACAACATATTTCTGTGACCAATTTTGATTCTGCAGATTTTCTAGGCCTGAATAATTCATTACTTTCCAGGTTTTTCATTACCAGTACAAACTCTGAAGTATACTTTATTTGAAATCACCTCCCCCCCCCACCATAAAGGGATACTCACCATAACTGACTACACAAGTATGTGCTACCCTTAAGGGTATGCTTTGGGGTCCAGTATAGGGTATATATTTTGTCTGATTAGTCTGGTAAAGGGTATGGTTCTTGTCAAGAACCTGTGGACTCTATAAAGTTCAATTTTAATTTGCTCTGAAAATGGTGTATAGAAAATTGTTTTTGGGGTCTAAAATAGGATTAGGGTTTGAAGGTTTGGGTGGCACACCCAGACCCAAAATACAGGTAAGGACACCCTCACCCCCCCACCCCCAACTGTGCCGTGTAGCTTCCCCTCTGTCTTCACAGGAACATACAAGAAAGTCACTCTATTCAACAAGTAACATTTCATATTTTGGCAAAGTGACATAATTCTTGTACTTAGTTCCCAGCCTCTATTATGCCCCCTCCAAATACAGCCACAGTCTCCTGATGACAAAGTTAAACACCCCGAAGACCCTGGGCAACCAATATTATATAAGCCTGATAAGTTAACTTTTTCATCACGAAGGAGGGTCATGATTTTTCATGCCCTAGGCAAGAGGAGTCACATATTTTTAGTCCTACTAAGGGACCTTTCATTACAGCCACAGTCTTTTAATGACAAAGTGTCAAGTTTCATGCCCTAGACAAGAGGAGTCACATGTTTTTAGTCCTACTAAATATATATTTACCCCTTCCTTACCCCCACTCCTAATTTATATCCAGTCCCTAAGATTTTTCAATGACTCAAATATTAAGTGCAATACACATTCTCATTCCTAGTCCACGCAGCCTTGAGACAAATGAAAGGCTCTGGCACTTATAATAATTTCTCTCACATGTGTGTTATGTGGTAAACTAAAACCAAAAATACTCATTTCACGGCTGGGCAAGTCAATGATGATAGTACAGTAATAGTAGTTAATTTGAAAACATTTAAACGATCTGCATCTGATCTGAGTTGTATGATAAAAAGCTGATGCCCAAAATTACACAAAATTTTACATGAGCTGAAACTGAAAAAGTCCCTCACTTCTGTTACCAGTGCAGCCCCAGCTCTTCAACTAGCCTGCAGCTATTTGGTCTTTTGGTACCAGAATGTGCAATTGAATACCCTAAAACATAACTTAATTAATGGCCTCAAAATACCTGATACTGAGAATGGATTATAAAAGCTGCTTTTCCCCCACTCAACA
>JAOEHT020614122.1:0-15474 GCA_025448195.2 Parazoanthus atlanticus | reverse complement strand
ATTTAATAAAACAATTATTCCACTCACGCTTGTTGGATATGAGCTTATGATAGCCGACTCGGTGCTCCGCACCTCGTTCGCTATCTAAAAGCTCATATCCAACGCGCTGAGGCTGAAAAAGCCTAAAATTTAAGAACATGTTAGAGTCTGAGGATAAATAAGAAAATTATAATTTTATAGAAAATAGAAAGATTTGTTACTTGACTGTATAGTCATGCTCAGTACAGTGCTAGAATCGGGAAAAAGCTACAGTGTCTTTAGCCATAACTAAACATATATGTATTACCAAAAACATCGATAGTATATAAAGGATCATCTCAATTTTGGCTTGGTAAACCTAAACAAGGTTAATTTACTGCAATGCATAAGTGTAATGGTAAAATATCACCAAAAAGAAAACTTAGAACCTTTTAAGAATGAGGTTGAAACCCCCAAAAATGCGAGAACAGTTCAGGCCCGAGCATTCAAAATTAGACGTTCTAATATAAGTCAAGCAGATACGAAATATAATAATAACAATAAAGAAGAGAATGTAGTTGGTCACTGAAGCCACTTACTTTCTCAAGTCTTTTTTCTACGAAATGGGAGGTCTCCTTCGGCTGATCTAAGGAGACAAAACGAGCAAAACGTCTGCTTCTGCTGTGTATACCACATCCGAGATGACGTAATGCTAACTTTAGTGGATTAGTTACCACAACTACTTGGGCATGCGTAAAAACCTTAGTGCGGTTTGCATTCAGTTTGTTGTTGCCTTTATGTGATTGTGTATAAAAGGAAAAAAATAGGAAGCCTTACTGCGTCTTGCGGCCGAATGAATAATGTAACAATTAATCAGTTCTATTCTGATGTTCACGTTGTCCACAGGGCTTTTCACGCTCTATTTTTGAAGGCCATGATTACGAAAAGCCGCAACCAATTTGTGCATTCTTGCGTGCTGCTATTTTGTTCTGTATTTAAGTTTATTGTTTAATGACTCCCTTTTTACGTGCACATAACCAATTTCCCTAACTGAATATTGGTTCAGTCCCGCAGTCATAGGAATCAAAACACTTAACTTGACATTGTCTATACACCCTTTCGTGCTGTTTCTCAAGTACATGCAATACAGTGCTCTCTCGAATTAGTGGATTTCATTTTACTTCCTTCTTAAATTACCGACAGTAGCGTCGACTAGTGCTGTGTGTTTTATTATACAACTGATGCTGCCAATTCCAATTAAAAATGGAACTTACTGACCACACTGCATTAGTAAAGTGATTTTTGGTGTATGGCTCTATGCATCTTTTATTTTCCTAGAAAAATGGAAGTGCCCGCCTTAATATATGCCTAATTTTTACCATTGAACTATACAACGCAGGAATAAATATTGTTGTTCATTGAAAGAATTCCTGGAAAAGTTCATTCATTGAAAGGTGCGGCTAAAATGTGTATCAGTTAATATATTTAGAACTGAACACTGCTGAAGCAATCAATATTGTTCAGATTACACCAAAGACTTATACTCGTTACGTATTAATTGTCGACCATTTGTGACAGTGCATTTTGTCTTAACGAAGAAAACTAATCATTCAGTAACAACTAATATGTATGGCGCTGCCTCCACTAATAAATTGTGTACAATCTACAATCCTATAAAAGAGTTTAAAGATATGAAATTGTAGTTTCTATGTGATAAAGTAAAAAAAAAAGAATAATATAACTATTAAAGTAAGAACAGCCAAACTATTTTAACACATGCTTTAGACGCTTCTCTATTCCATATCTCTATTGCAATTTTTATTCCAGTGTTTTAGCGCTGACGATGCAAAAGACTTTTGCCACAGATTTCAGTTCAAATTGGCTTTCGATACGTTAAGATGTTAGTTATAATTTAATCTTAGGGAATGTACAAGCTGCCGTGAGATTAGATAAATATGTAGACGTTCGTGCATGCATGCGCTAATTGGTTTAACATTTGTTGCAGATGCAGATAAGATAGTACTATAGATGGAAAGCCAGTGAACATTATAGTTTCTGGAAGGTCAGTATAAAGTGAGACAAAACGAGCAGCAGAGTTTTGAACACGTAGGAACCTTTTCGAGAGTCAGGACATTTTGGAATGCATAAAGACGATCATAGAGAAATGAGTTACAGTAGTCGAGTTAATAAATAAATAAATAAATAAATAAATAAATAAATAAATAAATAAATAAATAAATAAATAAATAAATAAATAAATAAATGAATGAATAAAAGAATGAATGAGTGAATGAATAATAGATATTTAGATAAATAGATAAATACTAAATAGATGTTTCTCTGTTGAGATATTTCATGATCTTCGACAATGTAAGTTGCAAAGTTGCTGTGTGTGGCAGCAGTTCGTTCGGCTGCAGGCCTTTAAAAACGATAGATTGATTATATCTTTAATAACATTTGCAGTCTTCAAGAAATAACAAATGGCTATATCTATTATAATGCATCTATATATAAATGCAAAAGTTTGCTTGTTTAAAACTTATATCGTATAAAATTTACTATATTTTACATATTTACTCTTAAATTGCATGGTTAAAACTTGTTGTTTTTGTTTTAGTTGTATTTTTAGTAAACTATTACCCTGGGGTAGTTTTGTTTATGAACTATGAGCTATATTTATACTGACAAACATAAGAACATGAATGTTTATTTTCAAAAGCTGCAAATTTAATAAGTGAGGCAGAACATGTTCTGTTTCAAAATGTTCTGTTTTCATTTGGCCGAAAATAAAACGTATCAAAAAGATTAGCGTCCACACTAGCATTTTTTCATCGTAATCGTTTGGAATGTATTGGGTTGATGTACACAAAACGGATCTCTAACGACTTCTAAATTTTAAACAAGTTACTCTCTGCCGCCTAGCGCAGCTCACATTCCATACTTCTGACGCAAGCAAGGACCAAAAAAGCACGTATGTAGCACGCATAACATAAAACGCACATACATTATAACAATTACATGAGCTTAGAAGTATGGAATGTGAACTCTTGTTGTTAATGGCGTAAAATATGTTTTCATGGCGGCATTTGCTAATCAGTTCCGATCTCTTAATTAAAAGTGAAGGCTTGTCAGCGTTGAGGATACATATTCTCTCGCTTAGGCATAAATTGCAGCGGCTCTTACCGCTTTTATAAGCCCTTAATGCTCTATTTTAGTGTGATAATTGGCGTCACTACCTTCAACGCCCATATATGTTTTTGAGAGAGCGGTGTCGTTAGAGTATTTTTCGTCCCTGAAGGAGTTTTTGTAGTTGCTGTAACGTGTTTTTAATGGGTGTTCCGTCATACTTATATAAACTTTGGTAACTTTATTTTCTGCGTTCACGGTGGCTTTGTAAATGGTTGACAGCAAGTTTTGCAGTTTGGCTGCAAGTTTTCAAGGTTCAATAAAGTATCTATCTATCTATTTTGTTTGAGAGTTGGATTTGTCAATATTATTGACCGTAGAGACAATATTTTCCGTCATGGGGTACAATTTTATGAGCTGACGGAAAGCTCTTCGTAAGAGTAATCTCTCTCGTGTAATATTAGTTGAGACGCTGTAATGATATACAAGAATATTGAAAAGGTTTCAACTTGATTTTGTTTCGTTTTTGTTAATAAAAATCAGACGCTGCCTCTGCGGAGTTTGCAATACATGCAAACTGAAAGATGGCCATAATCTTAAATTCTCTGGTTTCTATTTTTACAGATGTTTGATGGTTTTTCGTGTTGTATTTGTGTGTTGAAATCAAGGTTGCATCTTCAAAATTATTGTTCGTTTTCGAAAGGTTCCGTTTTGAACCGTCCTCACCAAAACTATGCAATGTGTTTTTCAAATATCTCCGTTTCGGTGACAAAGGTTTTTGTTTTCCATCGTTTTAGTGTGGAGGTGAAAACGCATCGATTCTGTTATTGGATTAGTGTGGGAGAGGCTTAAGAATATTAAAGACAACATTACCTCGAGACCCATCTATTTAGGGACCTGCACGTTGGCGATCAAGTTATTCAGATAGGCAGTCTTTTTCTCAAATTCACTAGTGTTTTTAGCTTTTCAGTTACAGAATACACATTGCATGCATATAGCTATTTTTTTACATTTATAACTTACTCAGTTGATATATATTTTTGGCAACTTTCTAGACGTGTTCACCCATGTTTTGCAATTTTCATTTGTTCATGTTTTCACATGAGAATCTCTGCTTAGATACGATTATGACAATGTCATCATATCGATAAATCTTTACCAAGCAACATTATATCTCTATGAGTAAATTCTGATGCCTGTTCCAAGTTACTTCTACAAATGGAATCGTTTCAAATGTATGAGCTAAAGTGAAAGTTTTGTGGATAACTCAAATTATTGATCAGACTTTTTATAGATGTTCGATTTGTGAAACGTAGTTTAAAACATTTAAACTTAATTTACAAGCAAACTAGAAATCTGAGAAGACAAATTTACGGTAAACGTGATCGCCAATGCTACGAAATTACGATGATCATGCATGTACAATAATAATTAAATAAAAATTACAAATAAATTCGTTTATGCAATGAACTGGGAATAGAGATCTACAATGACAATTCAACTAATGACTGAAATGAATGCTTTCCATGCCTTCTCCTTCTGTTGCTCGCATTTTGTGCCTCTTTCTTTCGTACTATTGTAAACTTTAATATTCAGATATATCAGGGTGGTATAAAGGGTGTTTTCGTGAAGAGTGATTAAGTTCCCTTTTTTAACTTCTCGTGAAACGAGAAACAGACATGTTTTTCCCTTGATTCTTGATTAAAGTCTTCGTAACTCAGCATCACCAAGTTGCAGTGTTGACGATTATTAGATAACTACACGCTACCTGTCTTATTGGCAAAGGCATTCTGTTTCTCCTGATCTATGTTTTCGTGAAGCCATAATTTTATGTCGTATTTCATGTAAGTCGTTGGGGTTGTCAATCTTTTTGTCTATTTTCACTGCTAATTTTCAAGAGACTTACAAAAGCTCTTCTCACTGAATTTGCAATTACATTCATCTGATTCATGATGGGAGATAAAAGTTTTTAGATCATTATCAGTTCTAGCTACCTCTTAGTAGTTATTGAAGCGTGAGACCGCTTTTATATCTCCAGTGATTCGTTATCGTGAAATGACCATTTCATTTTCTGTGAAAAAATGATTTATACCCCCTTTTACCACCCTGATATATTTGAGCAACAAATACAATTATAAGATTATAAAGCCTGCGTTGATCTCACCAAAAGAAAATATTATTTTAGTCGCTCTCTACATCGTGCGGTTGAGTGAACTATGAATTGCGTACGTTTAGTTCTGTCGTTGCATGTTTAACATTCACAGACAATCAAACGTCACTAGAATAGGTTTCTGCTTCCAGAAAGTGCTGAACGTCTATCAGCCAAGCACAACGAGTTACACACTGCGCATGTTGAAGACGGACAATCATGGTTGAAAAAAGGAAGCAAGTTGTTATAAGGATGACACTTCTAGCATTTAGAAAAAGAGTAACTTCTTCCTACATATGCAGGTTTCAGGAACTTAAACGGGAGATATGAACGTTTTCCACGGTGTTTCAAAGCGAAGGATACCAGGTCAGCGCAAACGAGGAAGTTCAAACTAATTGCGGAACTCTCTGGAATTGTGGCCGGATCAGGAGTCATGCAAGACTGAAAATGGAACCCAACTGCACAAACAGGACGTCACAAGCTATCCCGACAAATTACTCCAGTGAAAGCATATTTCCGGATACTGGACTGAATTTAAAATGGGCGTTACGTTGACGCTATTTCCTCATTCAAGATATAAAATTAAAAACCAACAGTCTTCTGCTCTTTAAGCTTTGCACTCACCAGCTGAAGCCTCAACACAGCACAGCAACTCACTCAAAACACAATGGAAGAAAATTGCAAGAACTTAGAGACTCCAGAGAGTAATACGAGCTGCCATCGCGGTCCGAGCCTTTCCGAACCACTGGATCCAGTCATCGAGTTCCCCGATTGCCAACCGATTGCTTTAGAGCGTTCCCCGAACGTCTGGTTCTCAAGTAGACACAGCAAACATAGCTGTTTAACAATTACAGTGCTAATCGTTCTGGTAGCAGTCGTTGGAATAGTTGGTATGACCCTGTTATCAGTAGCGAGAAACAGTAGAACACAGGACAAGGCGCAAGTTTCAAACCCGAAGATGAAGCCGGAGCAACCACGGGTAGCAATACTTCCAAGTGTATCTTCAGGTAAGGACATCGATGCCACTTGTAACCTTATTTAGTCTGTTGGCTGTGGTATAGGAGTAACAAAAATTAAAACTTGTTGCAATAAGGTTAAAGGTAAAAAAATGGCAACTTTCTTTAACGAGGGTAATACGTGACAGTAGTTAACTGATAAACCTGTGGCCTTCGGTGCGCACTTTACCCCCCTTCCTCCGCCAGTGCTCCGTTTTACTGGTATTTAAAGCTAAAGCTACACGGATCAGAAGAAAGTCGAAGCAGACGTTGGAGTCACCGAGGATCGAACTGAGGACCTCCAGCTACGAAAGCCAATCCTTCATTTATAAGGAAGATGCAATATGTGAAGAAACAGGAATAAATGAGCGAGAGAGTGCGTGAGTCAGTAAGACAAGAACAGTTTAGCAAAGCGCTACAAATATGTCTTAATTATCGAAGAACCTAGCTTGCATTAATTTGAATAACTCCTGCGTTTGGAAGAGCAGAAATATTCTAGCTAATTTCTTTTACAATTTTTTGCTACTTTTTATTAAATTTGAAGTATTCATGACACTTAAAAATGGGGCTATAAAATCCAGAAGCCAAAATGCCAACAATGCTAATCAGCAATCTGCGGATTGAAATGCTAATATATTTCCAATGTAAAACAACGAAGGTCACTCCCAAAAATATTTTTATATATCTCAATTTTATGATTCTATATACATCAAATAATAGAACAAATATAATGATTTGTTATTCTTCATAGTTTTCATTTCATCCTTCGTTCTGGCTAACCTCCAGAGGATGGAGCTAGGTCCGACAGCCCCCCTCCCCCGCCCCCGGGGGGGCAATGTTGGGCATTTGATTGAGCTTCCCTTCCCAAGAGTCGGGCTTTTAACCTGGAGCTCGTCTCCAGGGTGGGGTGATTTTATTGTGCAGATTACGAGACATATGATAAAATTGGAATATTTTTGGAAACTAATTAGAATTGGAATTTTTTTGACAAAATTGGGATTTTTTTTCATTTTTACACTTTCGTTTACAATTGCGACATTTTGCCGATGTTCACTGCAAAACATTGTAGGAGACAAGAACTAAAATTTTGTGGTTCCCTAAATCATTATATGTATTGGGGCCCAATTAAATTACAAACAGATTCCTGAGTTTCTAATAGCAAATAACAACCTGCAGATTATATAAAGTTGTTGAGCAATTTTTCGTGCTTTGAGCAACTTGTGCTTTTGATTAAGCAACTTATTTTGCTAGATTGGCTATGTCATGGTTGTTTTCAGCAGTTAGAGCAACCATAGAAAGTTTCTATGGTTAAAAATTCCAGTTTGTATTAATCCTATCAGAACGATATACATTTTAGACACTTGTGGTCATATGATTTTGCATATTCTAAAATTCTTGGTAAGTCAAATGTTGTTGTTTGTACAACTTTCCAACAATGTCACTGGGTCTTTTGTGACTCTGTGTTAACAAAATTTCTTTAGGGTATTTATTACAATAGTTTCAGTTCATTATATAAATTGTGGTGTGGTGTTTAAACAAGAAAAATACATGTTAAACATATTTTCGAGGTAAAGAAACTCTACCTTGTTTCGATTTTTAAGAATTTGACTCAACTCTTTGTGCTGTCTAAAACTTTTTTGGCAAATACCTGGATATCTAGTTTTGGGAATATTCTGACAAAACGTTCACATTTCAATACTTGTATGACGTAGCCTTTTGAGTAGGGAGATTTGATTGCCTATGAGTATAATTTTCGTTCCCAGGGTGGGAAATTTCAAACAATAAATCCCAAAAACGTCAAATGCCCCACATCTGCCCCGCTTACCCACTCTTCGAGGTTAACATCGATAGGCGCATTACAAGTAAATGTTAGTAGCATGCATGTAATCTCGATAAAGCTAATACATTTCTACAGATAGAAATAGATAGATAGATAGATAGTAGTTTTGTTCAACCTTGTTAATCTGGACTCGATAAATACAAATGATTTTATGTTATAGGAAACGCAACTAATGCTTCTGTCACATTTTCACACACAGTCAACGTTACCACAGAGAAAAAGAACACTACTACCAAGTCCCCTACACAGGCGCAAGTCGATATTAGAACGAATGACACAGATGTGATACAAGGGGTATCGTCATCCATAAGACTTAACATTAACACTGTGATACAACCCAGCCCTACTCTTTCCGTTGTAAAAACGACAAATACTGAGAAACTGGTTACAACCTTATCCGCACCTTCTTCTAAAGCTACAGAGGGTTTAAAGGGCTTTGCAGCTACTGTGAACTCTGCTTCTGCAATTACAGGGACAACAACGGGAAATAGAACGGTGGCAAAAACTACGTTGAAAAGAGTGACATTATCTTCATCATCGTCATCATTATTTTCATCACTATCCGCTTTATCAATATCACCATTATCTGTATCACGTGATAGCACAGACTCTATGGTAATATCAACGCGTGGGAGTACAGTTGCTATGGTAACGACAAAACAAGTTAGTACACCTTCCGGATTCAGTAGCACAGGTGTTGTTACGAGCTATGTGACATCAACACTCACAGAAAGAAGCGTGACTCCCCAAGTAACAACAGCTATTTTCTCTTCAACTGGAAAACCTTCTATCTCAACAACACATAGACTGCAAACGACAGATCATCGGCCTACTGCAGCGTCCTCCATTAAAACTTCACTTACAAGCACAGTGGCTGTTGACAGTAGTTCTGCAGTAATACGACCGTCTGTTACAGTTGGGCCCACATCTACAGGTAAAGACTGCAGTGATACTACCTATTATCCTTACCAAGATAATTTTGTTCATACAGACAATTTTGATAAAAAAATCAAACATATTATTGTTACATAACTGAGACACTGATCAAAAATTGTCCGCCAGTTTTCCGATTTTTCAACTTGTACCAAACGAAACTGGATAAACGCGTAGCTCAACTCGACTTTGTAGCTGTGTTATATTCGTACGTCTTAAACCTTAATTTTGTTAACACATCTTACATCTTAAGTTCTCCGATCGTCTGGACTCTTTTTTTGTACTTAAAAAGTGCGAAGGGGAGGAGTATTTTGACCGCACCTTTAGGTGTTTTGGACATAATTCAACTGTTGTCTTTTCCCTAATTGCTATAATTTTGTAACAAATGCATTTTGATGATGGACTCGTTTTGCACACTAATTGGATGACGTCATCACATATAATTGAGGAGGAGGGGAAGTGGAAATAGCCAAATCAGGTTTTCTAAAATCTGACTTTTCTGAGGAAGACGATTCTTAACTCAAGGATTTAATCAGTAATTGATGTTTTCTAACTGTTTGTAGTCATTTTGCTATTAAATGAGCAAAACTCGAAGTAAGAGCTAAATAACTAATGATGGTTAATGTTATAATGAAAATTTCTCAGTAAAATATTTAGTACTGCTTACACGCTCAATGCCCCTTAATGGCTGCCTCGGTAAGGGCTAAATTGCGCAGGATGCTGATTTATCTCTACTTTCTTTATGTTATGTTATGTTATGTTATGTTATGTTATGTTATGTTATGCTATGCTATGCTAGTCTATGCTATGTTATGTTATGTTATGTTCCGTTATGTTATGTTATGTTATGTTGTGTTATGCTATGCTATATATGTTATGCTATGCTATGCTACGCTAGCTATGTTATGTTAAGCTATGCTATGCTATGCTATGCTATATTATGTTATGTTATGTTATGCTATGCTATGCTATATTATGCTATGTTATGATATGTTATGTTATGTTTTGTTATGCTATGCCATGCTATGCTATGCTATGCTATGCTATGTTTTATTGTATTGTATTTTTGCTTTGATCAGGAATAAGCATTCAAGTATCTTAACTAACTCTAACACTTGGTGGTTCTGCTTCATGCCAAAAGAAACACCTTTACGTGCGTTTGCTTCTCTTTCCCAGATCAAATCGAACAAACTGAGTTGTGCAGATTCCTGCAAAATATCAGTTTACTAGTAGCCTAATGAACTGTGATTTTGTTTTTCAGCAACTAGTATTCCTCCACACAATCTTCCTATCTGCAAAGGCATCGAGCCTGGAGTTATAGCCGCGGCGGTACTGGTACCATTGGTAGCGGTTGCACTTGGAATTGTGGGATATGTCTTGTACCGACGGTTCACACGGAACAAATATGACGTGTTATCACATCCACTGGACAGTGTTGCGAGTGAACAGGGCTCTGCGACCGTTGATAGTAATTCTTAAAAACAGGAAGTTGAAATAATATACAGAGAGCAAAAAAATGTTAATGATAATGATGATGATGGATGGTTATGGTGATGGTTATGGTTATGGTGATGGTTTTTTTGATGGTGATGAGGATGATCGCAATATTTATTTAACGATTTTAACTGCTCAAAATGGGACGTGAAAGTATTAAATTATTTACTTAGGTACCAATTGATCTTGTGAGTTGCGGGGAGGAAAATGGTTCGTGCGTTGTTTTTTTGGAAATCGTTGGCTGCAAATCAGTTGTTTCGCTTTCACTCAGTCTTTTTTCAGTTCGTTTTGCCGATAAAATGTTTTTGAGGTTTAAATTCCCTAGTACGATATCAAATGCTCAGTCCCTTATCAGATATAATAGATGACTTGAAAACAATTAAAGACCAAGTATGGTTTCAAAAAGCATGGAGCATTTTGTGAGAAAATATCAAATCATCACCATAACAGAACACGTGGACAAAAGGTTTCTACCAATGACGTACAGCTGTTTACAAAACCGTTGACTTCAGCAAAGGTCATTACCGAGCACGAAAGGAACTATGGGAGCCCTGCATTTTACTCTGTGTACACGAAAATAGCAAAACTAGCGAAGCAGGAAAATAAATAACTTTGATGATTTGGGTCAAGACTAGCTTAGTAATAAGTGGAAATGGAGCTTATTTCATGCTTTGTGAATTGGTCATTGCGCATTGCACAGATTTCACAATAGCTATGTCATCAGCAACACAGATAGTTGTATTTGATAGCGTCAGTAAAATCTAAGATCAAGTAACAGGAGTTAGTATGATTCTTACTTCCGACATATGTTTTGCATTTCGTTTTGTTATGGATAGTGGGAAAGTAGCGAGAACTTTGATATGATGACCTGAGCTTGTTAAGTAAGGAGAACTGTTAACTAGATAACAGCAAAGTCGGAACAATATCAATATAACAAGGAAAATACTGCCTCAGTGAAGGATGCAGTGTCCAACTACAAGCTCATCCTTTAGAGTTGACCTATATTTTGCTCAAAATAAAAAATAACTAAGGCGGAAAATAGGAATTTGGAGTAGTTTTTCCTTCCTGCTTGTGAGCAACCTCACCATTAATATAAAGTATTGACTAATAATTTATTAAATGTGAACTTGCAGTCGACAATGCGCACATATTGTGTCAAGCGACGTCATGCGACTGTGCACGCTCTTTAATCCCGCTTGTTTGCTGTAATTTATATTACCCCTATTGTCGTTTTAACGACAAAAAGAATATCAAAAATCCACAACAACAACTAAAAACATCACCATTAAATAACTCAAAACAACGTCAAAGCAAAGTCAGTGAGCTTCATCCGATCTCAAAGCTCTTGTGTGTTGTGTTTGGAAGGTAACAACGAACTGTCTCAGAGTTCAAACTGTAGTTAGTATTCAGTGAAGTACTTGGTCAAACCGTTTGAATCGATCTGAGATCGACTGCTACAATCTAGTACTGAAAATGGATCAAAAAAAACATACAATTGAATCACGTAACGTCACTGGCCACCAAGCGCGGATTTAATGGAGTTCCTCCCCCCTCCCCCTCCCTCTTCGTTGACAATTTCGGAATCATTTTATAAGCAAAACACTGAAAACGTCTTTTGGAGCGCAGATACCTGTCCCTTGTAGAATTGCGGGTTCGGGCCCTCCCTTTCCGAAAATTCTGGATACACTCCTAGCCACGAACTGAGCGAATTGTCCGGTTACCTCTTAAATTGTAGCTATTGTTTCATTTATTTACTATTTCTATTTCCATTTTGATTTACTGTAACAGCAAATGGAGAAACAAGACACACTACAAATACAATATTACATCGAAACGTTAACAAGCAGATAAAAATAGCGCTGTCTAGATTAGTGAAGATAGAGCGAAGTTTGTACCGTACTTGTACATATACAGTAGAAAATTGAAGGCATCGCTCACACGCATCACTTCACGGGTGAAGATCTAATATTTTATAATGGTCTTTCAATAAATGGTAGTTACCCGTTGTTATAATAATAGTACAGGTGCAAAAATCTATTGTTTCAGAAATGGTTGTGATTGGCTGTTAATGGCTGGCTGTTTTCAAGTCATATTAACAAGATATATTAAAGCTGGCGGTCCGCTTGTCTTTGGGCGGAAAATCGGGAATGGGGAACTGGAATTGACTGGGGATCTCAGGAGCGCCATATTGGACACGTGAGTCGAAGGAGAGACTGGAGAGAGAAAAAAACAAAGAGGAGGGGGAAGGGGAGGGGAAGAATGGAACAGGGGGAGTTCCCTTTATCCCCCCCCCCCCTCTCCCCTCTGTCTAATCTTTGTTTTTTTCCTCTCCAGTCTCTCCTTCACTCGCGCGTCCAACATGGCGTTGGAATGAGCGAATTCATTCGATTCCCGACTTTTCCGCCCACCCTTGCAAGCAAAAAACATCTTTTCAGTCGGTTAAGGATGCAGGCTCGAAAATAAAACTTGAGTCGAATGATTTTAGCCTCCACGCAGACTAGTATTCTCCTTCGCTTTGAGAGGTCTCTCACTCGGAGACTAACTTCTCCGAGTGAGAGACCCTCTGGCAGCGAAGGAGAATAATAGTCTGCGTGGAGGCTAAATGATTTGACCTTTGTGTTACAAAGCGGTTCAGATCGATGAAAGACTATTTTACTCAATATTTATAAAGCTAGTGTGCAACTAGAGAAGGCCGACGAAAGTGTTGATCATTCTGCAGAAAGATCAAAAAAGCAATTCGCGCAACAGTGTGTCAAATTTTGATATCGAAACCTTTTTTAAGGAGCGACGGTAATTACCCATAAGACTTTGCATTGTGTTATTATTTTGAAGAACATGTTTATTGGCACTGTGAACATAACAGAAAATGTTGGAATGCGGCATCTCAGGTTTCCAGCAGTTCTGTCAATTATGGACAAGAGGCCCGATAGCAAGTATATAAGGTCTCAGTGGGCTGCTTCTTCATTTTTGGAAGTTTGACTGAATGTTAAAAGCATCTAACTGCTTATTTTTGGAGAATTCAAAAACCCGACTCGAGACTTACATATACAATACAAAATTTTTGGGATAAGGCTTTCCCGCTTAAAATATCACGGGGTTTCTCATCACGAAATCGGGTCAGGTTTATGCAAGATGACGGTTTTTCAAAGTTGTCTCGCAAAAAGTGCTTGTTCAGCTTGTGTTTGTGAAGTTCTTCCAAACCAACTTGATATTTCGAAGGGAGAATAAATATTTTTCAAATAATGTTGCTCTAATTTGGCCAAAAATTGTAAAATGAGGAATTTAAAAGAGCCGATTTTCAAGGTAAATTTAGTCTTGCTTTCTTGTGCTGTTTTTAAAAAAGAATTAATATTGCATTTGCCATCTTATAGCTATGTATAAAGCAAAATTTTGGCACAATTTTCTACAAGTGTGACGCGAGCTACAAACCGGAAAGTTTCGTGCCGTTGTAAAAACCATCGCAGTTTTGCCTTCTGCTTAGGCTTAGAACAATTCTTCCTGGACATCGAACGTGAGACGCAACGCTTTCGAAAGTGATATGTTACATATCGTAGGTTTTTGTGCTGCGAAAAACTGTTTACACTGTTAACGCAACGACTTGTGTGTCAGCACGAAAGCTATCCGTTATCTGCGTAAGCCCGAAATAAGAAGTGCTGTGGCTAAACTTCGAACGTTATCGCACTCGTTTCCAATTGAGATTGGAAGACAGGCGCGTACCTGCCTTTAAGCAAATAAGAAGAGCTTACAAGTCTTTCGGACGGTATAATAACTAATAACCCGGATGAGGGCCCTCCAACGTACTTACAATGACACTCACAACCATCAAGGCTTACAATCAGAAAAGTCTGGGAACGCACCTGGAAGATAATCGAAAACTCCACCCGAACAAAGAATCTGTGCTACAAGTCTTTTTCAACTTGGGCTCTGTTGGTGATGAATTTCACGTATAAAAATAATTTTTGTCGAAATCGTATCTTATTAATAACGACTAAAAAACTCACGATCCGTACAATCCATTTAAATACGTAATTCAATGGTAGATGTAGATATTCTAGTTAATGCCACAAATGTCGTTGACGTGATAAATTGCTATAAATCAACCAGTTATGCGGACCAGTTATGCGAACTAGTTAGTAGAGTCTGAATATATAAAACTATAATCAGTTAGTAAATATTGATCACAAAAACAACCTCTCTCGTGATCGCAGTGCCCCCCCCCCCCGCCGGCCCTCATTTATTTGCATATCATATCTAGTGATAAAGCCATCGATATTTGTTCTATACTCTGTTAAACTGCTTACACATTTGCATAACTGATCAATAAATTTATGTTATGACCTTGGATCGCATTTGCAGTGATTTGGTAGAAAAGACAGAACAGAAAACTGACGCTAGACATGTAGTGCCACCTTCTTCAAATTCTTCTGAAATTTATATTAATCTTTGACAGAAATGGAGCTTGTCTACCTAACTGATAACCTAAAGAGTCATACATGTCCTTATAAAATGCGACATGATCGTTATTCCGCTATGTTGTTGGTATCGTATTTGACAAAGCGGAAAACTGTCAACTGGCTCTTTAGACTTTCGTGTTAATGGAATCTATGGTTCGTTGAGTTTCAAATTTGGTAGACAACGGCTCGATTTTGGTCAAAAACAAATATATCAAATGTCTGAAGAATTCCAATAAGGTGGTTTTGAGAAATAGCGCGTTCTACTTTGGAGAAGGTGATCTTTTGATCAGCAGCAAAACTGACCTTTTCCTCGATTTCTCTCAGCTTTTTTATGTTAATTGATTAATGTTTTGACTTAGGCTTAGCGTCATGGTAGCAAAAAGAAAAACATTGAAAATTTTGACGTATCTTTGTAGACATGCAAATAAATCCCCAAACAGCTGTGTTTGCCGCTTATCGCTCTGTCATCGTATTACTTACAAGCTATTACCACAGAAGGAGTTTACCTCTCCCCTCCCCTCCCCT